>JAGTTD010000001.1:22329437-22611937 GCA_018398585.1 Simmondsia chinensis
TATTATAAAGGGTGATCAGTGGCGTTTCCCACGGGATATTCAGGAGCTGCTTCCTATCTGGGATTCTGTTAACTTTAGGCCCCGACCAGGGGTAGCTGACAGTGTACGATGGATGAGGGCCCCATCTGGGGTTTTCACCACTAGATCGGCATGGGAGACGATTCGCAGTCGGAGGGAGGAGGACTCCATCCATCATCTTCTATGGTTTCAACTTCACATCCCGAGGCGCTCCCTCATTTTGTGGCTTGCCTCCTGTGAGCGTCTACATACATTTGACAGACTGCTGAGACATCGAGTGCAGGATGTTGGGCTACTTGCATGTTGTGCGGGTCAGATACTGAGTCACATGGCCATCTCTTCTTCACCTGCAGCTACT
The DNA here is from genome assembly GCA_018398585.1 of Simmondsia chinensis. Lineage (NCBI taxonomy): Eukaryota > Viridiplantae > Streptophyta > Magnoliopsida > Caryophyllales > Simmondsiaceae > Simmondsia > Simmondsia chinensis. Next base: position 22,329,814 of record JAGTTD010000001.1, read on the forward strand.
CTGCTACTGTTTGGTCCAGAGTGTCCTCTCGCACCTCTTTTGCCTGGCCCACACTTCCATGGCGCGAGCTGGTTCAGTGGGCTGCTACCAGGCTTCGTGGCCGTGGGGTGGACCGGATCCTTGCCCACCTTTATTTCTCCGCTACGGTTTACTTCCTCTGGTATGAGCATAACTTGAGGATTCATCGGTCCCAATCTAGGCCTTCTGTAGTCGTTAATGAGGAGATCACAGGATTGATCCTCAGTCTTCTAATTGCTGGCCCTACACTTCGCGGTGCTCATTGCCACTCGCAGCTTCTACAGGAGCGGGGGATTGAGCATTAGCGTGTTTGCCTTCATTTGCTTGTTCTCTCTGTTTGATCATGTTCATCGTTGATAATTCTTGCTTTGATTCTTTCTTTGATTGATTCTTTGATGTAGGCCTTCTGGCCTTGGCTTGGGGTATGCCCCTTGTAGACTTGTATATATATTTTGATTATATATATTATTTATCACTGATTTACCAAAAAAAATGAGAGGCTCCTATTATAGTTGTCTAGGATAAAAAAAAGAACGAATATAACAAATGTTTCAAAACTGTCTTTACTAATTTTTGGAATACCTTAAATATTATATTTTACATTTATTGTTGATATTTGATGATTATGGTTGCCAGTTGCTACAAATTTATTGTAGATTTGTAGTGTTTTCATGGCTATGTTGAAGTATTAAAAATGACAGTTTGTTGTTTTAAACATGGAACATTATATAAGAAATATCACATTTGTTTTAATAAAATGCGGTGATTGAAAATGAATTGTCTTGTGCATGCATATGTGATCCTATATACAAGGAAATATAATTGTATTATGATGATGTTAGGAACAGTGTCCTGAAATCCAGATTTATTCTGGATATATTACTTTAACTAATAAAAAAAATTGAAGTTCCAGTCGTTTCCTAGTTAAATTTGTGTATGTGAGCATTTATACTGCATGTGATTTTCTTTTGGGAGATATCCATGAGATGGGTGCAGTCCTCAGACTACAATTTACATGTTTGTTCTAAGTGGTTTATGAGACTAAGCCATAGATAAACTTGGAACAAATGATATGGATTGTTGTTTGAAAGACTCGTAGTAGAAGACAAGTTTGGACAACTTGTATGTTAAGACTATAACGTGACACTTTAGATGGCTTGTCTTGGTCATGTGGATGGAGATCCAAAAGTGTTAAGTTAGTGTGTTTAATAAGATTGACACACTGAGTTGGACCATGTGGGTTACTTATTTCTATACTACTATCGAAGATGAGTGATTCATGTTGCACTGTTTGAACGACGACTCCAAATCCTGAGTGTATTCTGGACTTGTGCATGGAGCGTTAGTTACTTTGGTGTACTATAAGTAAGGTCTAAAATAAATGACTGAAATCCCACGTACACTGGGTGGCGGCGTGAAGTGTGGCAAGGATCAGGTATTCAATAGGGAATCTACAGTTTCTTATAAGGTACAGATGTCCCCTTAGTTAATTTACAAATATTTGAATAGTTCGAAAACTTTGGCCAAAGTATTCCAAGTGTTTGACATTTGGAATTTATACTGTGGCTATGTTCAAGTATAAGTGAATTATTCAGTGAAGGGCAAGTCGATAACTAATGGAGAAGCTGTGAGAAGAATAATGGGAGTTGTTATATTTATCATTTGTCATGGACATCTCGTGGAGGGGTTGTTGTCATCAATACAGTCTATTAGGGAAGATATTGAATAAATAATTTAAGTCTGGAGTGCAGTGAGATTTATTCAGTGGAAATAAGTCTCATTAAATAGTAATTAAATTAATATCATGAGATGATTTAATTTAACCCATTTAGAGCTAGATTTAAATTGTCCCTGAGGTCCCTGCGCAAGCCTCTGTATTTTATTGCCATTAGAAAAATATTAAAGAATTCAGGAGATGAATTATTTGTCCATAGGATGGGTAAATTAGTTTTGCCAAATATTATTCATGAGATGAATAAATATTAAAAATTATAAAATAAAATAATTTTGAAAAATTAAAATTTATAAGACGAATTTTTACATGTGGGAAGCAAAGTAAAAAAAAAAAACAAAAAATGCGAAAATAACAGTGTAAATCCGTGTGAACTCGTAGCAGCCAACTAGAGCGTGACACGTGTCGCGCGCGGGGCCAATAGATGGCGATCCGTGCCATCAGGCACGGACCAATCACCGCGTGCCACGTGGCACGTGGTGACACCTTTAAAAGACGCATGCATAGTTCTTGAAACGCGTCGTTTTGTTTTCAATTTAAAATGATACGCTGAGTTTTGACTTAAATTAGCGAATCCTTTTTCGATTATAATTAGATTTTTTCGCTCCAGTATATTTCTATAAATAGAAGGGCTTATTCCGAGGTTTAGCATTGGAGTTCAAAATAATTCTTTATGGTTTCTGAAATAGTTTCGAAGACCCAGTTTAATATTTTTCAGAGCCCACCCTCCAGGCAGTTCGAGTTCATTGAGTAGAAGGTCTCGGGGTCTCGGTTTTGAAGAATATTATTGTCTTCCTGGTTTTTCTTTTATTGGAGCAATTCCAAGTATGTTCTTCTTTCTTTATTCTTTTTCGCTTTTCTATTTTTTTACAGTATTCGTTATTATATCTGTTTAAGTTTATGTATTGTTATAAATCTATTAGAGTAAAAGGCCTGTAGATCTAAATTAAGAATTTAGATCTGATGATTTAAATTTTGAATTTAAGTCAGTCATGATTTACGAAATCGGACAAAATTGATCTAATAGGATTAGATTCAAATATTTTTATAAATTTGGATAAATTTGATCTAATGAGATTAGATTTAATTATTTTATAAGAAATTGGATAAAATTGATTTAACAAGATTAAATTCAGTTTATTTTAAAATTAAATATTTTAATTTTAAAACTTTTTTAAAAAAATTGTCTGACGCTGTTGTTAGCGTCAAGTATTTTTTTAAAAAAAATTTCTTACTAATTTACATAACAATTATTAATTAATTATTTTATTAATTAATTTTCTTTTAGAAAGAGATTCTAAATTAAATTATGAGATAATTTGGGTTGTAAATCAGAGTATTTTAAATAAAAGTTAATTAAAGTTATTTTAGAATAAGATTCTGAAATAGACTATAAGATAATCTAAGTTATCTTTAATTTTAAAATAAATGTCAAATTTTGTTAATTAAATTTTAGAATAAGATTCTAAATTCGACTATTGGATAGTCTAAGCTTGTTTGATTTTACAATAAGATTCAGAAAAATAAAATATGGGATAGTCTAAGCACAAAATTGCTTTTAAATAAAATTATTTTTAATTTAATTATGGAATTAGATTTTAAAAAGTAGATTATGTGATAATTTAAATTAAATGTTGGTATTGTTTAATTAAAATTAATTAATTAATTGATTGGATTTTAGAATGAGATGCTAATGTAAGATTATGGGATAATCTATACTGTAAAACAATAATATTTTGAATAAATTAATTAATTAATTTTGGTTAATTTTAGAATGAGATTCTAAAGGCGATTATAAGATAATCCAGGTTGTAAATGCAAGTTAATTAAAAACCACTAGTTATAAAAATCAAGTGGTAGTGAGTTTTCAATTGTTGTAACCTTACGGTCTCCATCACCGGTCTAGTAGTATAGTAGATCGATAGACCTCCCTGCGGAGGATGTCGGTTTACAGATTACAGGGTTAGACTTCTTTAGGATAAACCATAGTGCAAAGAAGCGATGCGAGCACGCTGCTGTGGAGTATTTCGTGTATTTGTATGGAGGTTTAGGTAATGGTTTACACTTGACTAGCGTGATGCATTAGTCTCCCCGAGGAGCTCTGTTGTGTCATATTAGAGACTAAGGTAAAGTGGTGAGTTAATTATATTTAGTAAGAGTTACAAGAAAATCAGGTTAATTGAGAATAGTTCTCACCTGAACTAGCTTCGTGCGACCCCGCTGCCAGGGAGTAAGGAGTGGTGTGTTTGGGTCATCATTGTATGCATGATAGTACAGTTTGGTAGATATCTGACTTATTGTGTATGCTAAATTGAAAGAATATATATCACTGCATTATACATGACTCATACAAGGTAGTTACACGATTGTTTGCATTTACAGTAATGTTTTATATGGATAGGGCTGGCGAACTTTGCTTGATTTTAAATACACAATGTACTCATTGAACCAAATTACTTTGCCTTGAAAAATAAGTTAGACTTAGTTATTACTCACAAGGGACCTACTAGAAAGAAAGGAAAGGGCAAGGTTGTTATTGTAGCAACCAAGTCTATAAGAAAGTCAGCAAAAGAAAAGTGTTGCTTTTGCAAGAAAACTAGGCCACTGGAGGAGAAACTACAGTAAGTACATAGATATTCTTCCTACAAAGACAGTTAAGTCATCTGGTGAAGGTATATTGATATCTCACTAAATTCAGTCATGCGTAGTTGAGAACCCACCAGTTTCCTGGTGGGTGAACTCAGGTTCAACCGACCATATCTGTTACAGGAGCCCAGGCTAGGTTAAAGGCTACATGATGGGTGTTGTACTTGATGGTCAGGGACAGTTCAATAATGGTGGTCTTAAGTGTAGGAGATGTTAGCTTAGACCTTAGTGATAGAGTTTTTTTTAAAGAATTGGCTTTTTAAACTTTCTCTGCACAAGAATTTGATTTCTATGTCTTGTTTTATGAATAATTGTTATTCAATTGATTTTGATAATGGAGATTTTAACATGAGAAATAAATTATTTATTTGCAAATGTACATGAATGAATTGTTTATTCATGTTATTTCCTTATCAAAACTATGGTAATTGTTAAAATGAATTTAACATAATTTCACTTATTCAATCTTTTAAAAGAAAAACACTTTGAAAGGGATATTGCCTACACATGGCGCCAATGTTATTTGAACAGGATCCAAAGACTGGTGAAAGATGGACTAATAAAGGTTTTGGACTTGAGGTCATTACCAGTTTGCAAATTCTCCATAGAATGAAAGGTGACCAATTTTGTCTTTAAAAGTAAAGGCAACAGGGTTGGTGGCTTGCTTGAGCTGGTTCACATAGATGTATGTGAACCAACACATGTTCAGGCAAGAGGCGGGTATGAGTACTTATTCACGTTTAGTGATGATTACTCAAGGCATGTATATGTTTACCTAATTAAACATTAGTCGGACTTTTTTGAAAAGTTCAAAGAGTACAAAGCTCAAGTTGAAAAGCAATTAGGTAAACAAGTTAAATCACTTCGATTAGATCGAGGTGGTGAATATTTTTCAGGTAAGTTTTTGGATTTCCAAACTACAAAATGAGATGAGATCTCAGCTTTCTGCTCCGGTTACACCGCAACAGAATGGTGTTACAAATAAAATGAACAAGGACGGTTTTTTCCACAGTTTTGATTTAAAAGGTCTTTTGTAAATACAATGCAAAATACTTAGAGAAGGATTTTGCAAGTAAGCTACAAAAACGAAAACAAAATAGTATTATAGAAAAATGACAATAATTCTAAATAGCTAGACACAATTCAAGATATAGTGGATGCATTAGATGTACCTACTAATAGGAATGAGAATGTTCCAGGTACACGAGAGCTTAGGTGTGGTGGGAGGATTGTCAGGACACCTGACAGGTTCATAGCGGGAGCTTTAGTGGTTGATTGTGATATTGAATTTGATCCTTTTAACCACCATAAAGCAGTTAAATTTTATAGTTTTTGAGCAATTGGTTAAACAAACAATGCGTGTACAAATGACATTACGAGAAAGTAGTGACTTTCTTGGTATTGTATGTCAACGATATACTACTCATTGAGAATGATGTAGGGGTGTCATTAGCTGTAAAGACTTCGTTGTCATGATAGCTCAATATGAAAGACATAGGAGGAGCCAGCTCTACTCTTAGGATTAAGCTTCTGCGAGGTCGTAAGAGTAAGATGTTGGGTCTTTCCGTAGCCACTTATATTGATAAGACGTTGTCAAGGAATAGCATGGAGCCCCTATCTCTTTTGAGTAGTGTTCTAGGACACCTCAACAGGAGGAGCAATTGAGGAATATTCCATATGCTTTGGCAGTGGGAGCCCCAGGTATGCCATGTTGTGCACGAGACTTGATGTCTGCCATGCTATGGGATAGTATGCAGGTGTTAGTTCTTAGCTTCCAATCAAGAATTGAAAGTCTAACCTTGTAGAAGAAGAGTTTAGATGAGGAGAGAAGTGAAAGGGGATGAGAAAATAGAGAAGGAGATGAGAAATAGAGTAAATTCAAAAAGGAAATTCAGATTTTATTCATTGAATGATTGAATTACAAGCTTAGGGCCCTATTTATACACATTCGGGTACATTGCATCAAGACAATCCCAAGCTAACCAAAACTAACAGATTTTCCCGCCTAAACCTGCAGTTTGACCCGGCTTGACCCAAAAACAGCATTTGGCGCCAAAACCTACCCCAACCGGCATTTAAAAGCAAACCTCTCAACCACTAAACTCTAACCAACAATTACAACCAGAAAATTACAATAAAATGCACGATTCATAATATTCCCTCTCCCTTATGGGACTTCTTGTCCTCAAGGAGTAAAATTTGGGAATTGGCTCTTCAAGAATTTGCAATTTTCCCAAGTCACCAAGGTCTTGTTCATGTTGCTCCATTGCACAAGCACTTCCTGCACTGAATTCTGGTCCTGCTGCAGCGTTCTTCGACCCTTGACAGCCACGGGTTGCAGCAGCAACATACCATTTGATTCTGCTTCTGGTGGCTTCCGTGCAACATCAGCTTCTTTTTTGACCTGCTTTTTAAGTAAAGAGGCATGGAACACCGGGTGAACGCATGAATGTGAAGGTAAATCAAGCTTGTAAGCAACATTGCCGATCTTCTCCAAAATTTTGTACGGGCCAAAGTAATGTGCACTTAGCTTGACATTTCTTCTGACAGCCAACGAGGACTATCCATAGGGTCGTAATTTTAGGTAGACCATGTCTCCAACTTCGAAAGCTTTGTCTACCCTTTTTTTGTCGGCAAAAAATTTCATTCGAGCACGAACTTGTTGTAAATTATCCTTGAGGAGCTGAATCATCTATCTTCTCTGCAGAATCAAATCCCCTGCTGCTGATCCAGAACTACTTGGCTGTTGCAGCGACATTGGAAATGGAGGTGCATATCCATACAATGCATGAAAGGGAGAAGTGCCAAGGGAAGTATGGAAATGAGTATTGAACCAATACTCCACTAGAGAAAGCCATTGATTCCACTCTCGAGGCCATGAAAAAACCATACTCCCAAGATATTGCTCAGCACACTGATTGACTCGCTCTGTTTGTCCATCCGATTGGGGATGGTAAGACGAACTGAGTGCCAAGGTTGTGCCTAACAATTTGAACAGCTCACGCCAAAAGTTGCTCGTAAAGGGATTTGCAATGGACCCATAAACCTTAATGAACTTTCTATAATAACCGGTCAACCCCAAGAACCCTCTCAATTGCTTCAATGTCATGGGAGTTGGCCAATCTTGCATAGCTCGCACCTTAGAAGGATCGGTAGAAACACCTTCATGAGAGATTATATGGCCCAAATATTCAAGCTTGGACTGAGCAAAAGTACACTTTGATAGCTTGGCATAAAACCTATTCTGCCGCATAACAATGAACACTTCTTTGAGGTGATTAAGGTGATCTTCATAGGATGAACTATAGACCAATATATCATCGAAGAAAACCAGCACCGATCTCCTCAAATAAGGCTTGAAAATGTCGTTCATAGCTGCTTGGAATGTGGTCGGAGCATTTGTTAAACCGAAAGGCATCACAACGAACTCGAAATGCCCATGGTGAGTCTGAAAAGCGGTCTTGTATATGTCCAGCTCGAGAACTCTAATTTGATGATATCCCTATCTTAAGTCAAGCTTAGAGAAAAACCATGCTCCATATTACTCATCGACCAAGTCGTCAATAACAGGAATAGGAAATTTATCCTTCACTGTCAAAGAATTCAGTTGACGATAGTCGATGCACATTCGAGCCGTGCCTTCCTTCTTCTTGACAAGAATCACGAGTGAAGCAAAATGACTATGGCTTGGTCGAATGAAGCTCTTCTGCAGCAGCTCATCAACTTGTTTTTCAATCTCTGATTTTTGGGCATGAGCATAGCGATATGGCCTGATTTTCACCGGATCAGAATTAGCTCGAAGTGCTATGGCATGATCAGCACTTCTTTGGGGAGGAAGGCTCTTTGGTGCCTCAAAGATATCTTCAAACTCCTCGAGCAAAACATGAACTTCAGGCTGTATATCTTGCTGCAGATCTACGGGTGAGATCATGAATAATTGTCCCAACCATTGTATTGCATTATTCTTGAAGCTGCCATGTAAGCGTTTGCCATTTATCAACTTCAGTTGAGCTTCCTCTGATATGCCTTGCAAAGATACTTTGGTGCCATGAACCTCAAATGCCACGGTCATATTATCAAAATCAAACACAACTGGGTTGAAAGTTCTCATCCAATCTACCCCAAGCACCATATCGCAACCTCTCAAAGGAAGAACTCTAAAATCAAAGGTAAATTGATGATTTTGCATAGACCATGGGAATGCTAGGCACTTGCTTTGAGTTCTTAAGGAGTTTCCCTCAGCCACCATAACAGCCAATGGTTGAGTCTTGGTCACCTCATGCCTTACCTTCTTAATCAACTCGGTATCAACAAAACTATGTGTACTTCCACTATCAATAAGAACAATAATAGAGGCTTTACCGGCCTTGCCTCTGATTTTAATGGTATTATGAGCCCCACTCTCGGGCAATGCCTTCATAGATATCTCAACTTCATCATCACTCAATTCATCTTGTGAAGTAGGACCAACACTGTCACTTTCTGCTTCTGAATTATTACTGCCAGAATCAGCACCAGCACGGGATCCCCTTGCATACATTAGGGCTTGTGTTTTGCACCTATGACCAGGATGATATGGTTGATTACAATGAAAGCAAAGCCTCACTGAGCTCCTATCAACTGCACGCTTAAAACGAATACCAAAAGTCTTCTGCTGAGGTCTAAACTTGTTGTTGTGCTGCTTGTTCTTGTCAATTGTTTGAGCTTGAGTAGCTTCAATCAACTTTGCCTTGTGGTAAGCACTTGACAAAGTCTTAGGACCAATGGCCTTCACCATATTCTTGATCCTTGGCTTTAATCCACTTACAAAACATGAGACATAATAAGATTGAGCATCCTCAGGAGCAATGGAAAGAATTGACAGCAAATTCGCCCTTAGGTTCTCAAATCTGATCATATATTCTCTCACGGTTAAGGTTTGGGACAACTTGTTAAAGCTATCCACCACATCGGTTGACTCATCCTCTCCATAGCGTTCACACATTTCTTCTACGAATTGGCCCCAAGAAAGATTCGGTTTACTCTTCAACAAACTATAATACCAAACCTCATGGTCACCATGTAAATGAACTGCAGCCATCTGGAGCTTTTCATCCTCATGTATGTTATAATACTAAAAGTACCGATCACACCTTCTTAGCCATGATTCCGGTTACCTTCCATCAAAAGGATCTATTTCCACTCTTGGATGCCTGTAAGTGCCACTCCTTCCACCAAATGTGTTGTCATTACTCATGGATCTATGATGAAAATGTCGATCAGGAGGTACATCCAAATGCTCGAACTCATCAGCTGCAATTCTGTGATGCAAAACAGAATTGTGTGGCCTGGCATTGTGACCTGCATTCAGGGCACTCGATCTACAACGTACTTGTCCTGAGGCACGATCCTGATTACCTACATCAATTTCAGGTTGTACAGGTTGATTTTCAGCTGATCTGATGTGAATTGAAGGTTCTACAACCGGTTGCACTATCAGAGATTTTCCTCGAGTTCTCACCAGACCTTCAGGTCTGTCCGCGTAGCCTTGCTGCTGATCTGTCTCAACCTAATGAAAGATCTGGCTAGCTGGCTTAAGGATCTCATCAACACTTGATTCTCTTTGCTTATTAACCTGATCTTGCAAGTGCACAAGTTTCTTCTCAATTTGTTGCAACTGATCCTCCTTATTCGCATCCTTTTCCAACATTGTCGGCTGCATCCTCAATATTTGCTGAATGTTGTCATTCTGCTGATCAAACTTAGCAGCAAACTTAGCATTCAGCTATTCGAACTTGTCGTATAACTCCCAGTGGTGACCAATTGATGCATCTACACCAGAACCTGTAACTGCAGTAGCAAAATTCATTCCTGAACCAGGTGCACTAGCACCTCCAGCTCGAGACCTAGTTCTTACACCTTCGGTCATGTTTTCCTTTGATTTAGCAGCTTCAATCAATCAATTGATTGCTTGAACTGGATCTGATACCAATTGTTAGCTTCCAATCAAGAATTGAAAGTCTAACCTTGTAAAAGAAGGGTTTAGATGAGGAGAGAAGGGAAAGGGGATGAGAAAATAGAGAAGGAGATGTGAAATAGAGTAAATTCCAAAAGGAAATTCAGATTTTATTCATTGAATGATTGAATTACAAGCTTAGGGCCCTATTTATACACATTCGGGTACATTGCATCAAGACAATCCCAAGCTAACCAAAACTAACAGATTTTCCTGCCTAAACCTGTAGTTTGACATAGCTTGACCCAAAAACAGCATTTGGAGCCAAAACCTACCCCAACCGACATTTAAAAACAAACCTCTCAACCACTAAACACTAACCAACAATTACAACTAGAAAATTACAAAAAATGCACGATTCATAACATTAGTCTAATGTGGGTCCAATGGACTTGGTGACAGTGAAATGTTTTCTCTAGTTCTGAGAAGAACTAGAGATCCTATGCTGATCTTTCAAGGTGATGAGCTGGTTCCAGTTGGTTATACTAATTTAAGACTTCAAGTTAGATTAATATGATAGACATTCGACGTCTAAGTATGTCTTTACGCTTGGAGTGGGAGCCATTAGTGAGGGGAATGTCAAGCAGTATTGTATTGCTAACTTCACAATAGAGTAATTGTGCTCACTATGGGTTAGGCTCGGTAGATTTTTGGTTCAAACTTAAAAGGGGTGAGTATGGACTTTGTCATAAATTGGATTTAGGACAAGTGGGAGATTGTTAGGAACAGTGTCCTGAAATCCAGATTTATTCTGGATATATTATTTTAATTAATAAATAAAATTAAAATTTTAGTCGTTTCCTAGTTAAATTTGTGTATGTGAGCATTTATACTGCATGTGATTTTCTTTTGGGAGACATCCATGAGATGAGTGTAGTCCTCAGACTACAATTTACATGTTTGTTCTAAGTGGTTTATGAGACTAAGCCACAGATAGACTTGGAACAAATGATATGGATTATTGTTTGAAAGACTCGTAGTCGAAGACAAGTTTGGACAGCTTGTCTGTTAAGACTATAACGTGACACTTTAGATGGCTTGTCTTGGTCATGTGGATGGAGATCCAAAAGTGTTAAGTTAGTGTGTTTAATAAGATTGACATACTGAGTTGAACCATGTGGGTTACTTATTTCTAGACTACTATCGGAGATGAGTGATTCGCGTTGCACTATTCGAACGACGACTCTAAATCCTGAGAGTATTCTGGACTTGTGCATGGAGTGTTAGTTACTTTGGTGTACTACAAGTAAGGTCTAAAATGAATGACTGAGATCCCACGTACACTGGGTAGCGGCATGAAGTGTGACAAGGATCAGGTATTCAATAGGGAATCTACAGTCTCTTATGAGATACAGATGTCCCCTTAGTTGATTCGCAAATATTTGAATAGTTCAAAAACTTTGCCCAAAGTCTTCAAGTGTTTTACATTTGGAATTTATACTGTGAATATGTTCAAGTATAAGTAAATTATTCAGTGAAGAACGAGTCGGTAACTAAGAGAGAAGCTGTGAGAAGGATAATGGTAGTGGTTATATTTATCCTTTGTCATGGGCATCTAGTGGAGGAGTTGTTGTCATCAATACAGTCTATTAGGGAGATATTGAATAAATAATTTAAGTCTAGAGTGCAGTGAGATTTATTTAGTGGAATTAAGTCTCAGTAAATGGTAATTAAATTAATATCATGACATGATTTAATTTAACCCATTTGGAGCTAGATTTAAATTATCCCTAAGGTCCCTACTCAAGCCTCTGTATTTTATTGCCATTAGAAAAATATTAAAGAATTCATGAGATGAATTATTTATCCACAGGATGGGTAAATTAATTTTGCCAAATATTATTCATGAGATGAATAAATATGAAAACTTATAAAATAAAATAATTTTGGAAAATTAAAATTCATAAGATGAATTTTTACATGTGGGAAATAAAGCAAAAAAAAAAAAAAAAAAAAAAACCGCAAAAATTCGAAAAATAACAGTGCAAATCCTTATGCGAGCATAGCAGCCAACCAGCCCGCGACACGTGTCACGCGCTGGGCCAATAGATGGCGATCCGTGCCATCAGGCACGGACCAATCATCGCGTGCCACGTGGCACACGGTGACACAGTTAAAAGACGCGTGCATAGTTCTTGAAACGCGTCGTTTTGTTTTCATTTTAGAATGATATGCTGCGTTTTGACTTAAACTGGCGAATCCTTTTCGTTTATAATTAGATTTTTTCGCTCCGGTATATTTCTATAAATAGAAGGGCTTATTCCGAGGTTTGGCATTGGAGTTCAAAATAATTCTTTAGGATTTCTGAAATTGTTTCGGAGACCCAGTTTAATATTTTTCGGAGCCCACCCTCCAGGCAGTTCGAGGTCATTGCGTAGAAGGTCTCGGGGTCTCGATTTTGAAGAATATTATTGTCTTCCTGGATTTTCATTTATTGGAGCAATTCCAGGTATGTTCTTCTTTCTTTATTCTTTTTCGCTTTTCTATTTATTTACAGTATTTGTTGTTATACCTGTTTAAGTTTATGTATTGTTATGAATGTATTAGAGTAAAAGGCCTGTAGATCTAAATTAAGAATTTAGATTTGACGATTTAAATTATAAATTTAAGTCAGTAGATTTAAAATTAGGAATTTTAAATCAACCCTAGGTTTAGAGTTATGAATTCTAAACTTGTTCCGCTGCGTAATCTTTTGGGAAAAATGTTTGAAATTCATCCCAATAGCCGGTATTAGGGCAAAAGGTTTATATCCCGGGAACTCTCGCACGTGAGGTGTCACGAACCGTAACTCTCCGATCGGGGGCTTAGGTAGAGAGAAGAGTCTCCTACTCTAAGTGCTTTAATAGGTGCCTATTGTTGTGACCATAGTTGAGAACTGTGAACCCAATAGTCGGCATTAGAGTTTATTTTTCAACAAAATTCATATGTTTTCCCCAACAAATGATATATGTACTTATTCCGCAAATGCTTAGATGTGCGTTAGTTAGCCACATTTCTATATATTTTCCCCATGTCTGCTTTAGATTGATAAAAATTTGGCTTTAGCAAGCCAAATATGGGAGGTTGTGATTCTTGGACAACCAAATTGAGTAAAAGCAAAAGGAAGTGAAAATGTCAATCACAATATAAATAGCTACAATGTCACTTCTTGGGATTAAAAGATACATGAAAAATTATGACCTAGCACATAGTTCGAAAAAGTTTGGAGAAATTTTTAAAGAAGTTAATTACTTCACGAGTTGGTCTTAGAGGCATGTTGTTTATTATTTAAACATGCGTTTATAAAAACTTTTATGGAAAAAAAATTCTTAAATGGCATTCTAAATGATTATATTAGGCTATCTATTGAGGTTGTCTTAAAAAAAGTAGTTTGAATATAGTGGCAAAAGAGTAGTTTGGTAATTATATCATATTCTTAAATAAAATTCAATACATTTTGTTTATGTTGTTTGAGTGAAATGTTCTTCTATTGTTGTGTGAGACATGTATTGAGTTAGTAATATATACTTGGAGTTATTAGTGTTGTTTATAAGTCAAGCTCAATGCATTGATATTGTCTAACAATGATGTGTTATGTTATCCACCATGAAGAGTTTTGCTCGAAAAATAAGAGTTGGTGGTGTTCTCTCACTGGTCTAAATTATGTGCATATCACATATGAAAAAAACTGATTGACTAAATATTTGACATGTTGAGAGGAATGTGTATATCAGCTAGTTGTGGATCAATCTGAATAAATGTATTATGTACTCGGCGAGTAGTTATTTGATAAATTTGAATAATCAAGTGTTGTGTCATTCTATAGCACTAAATTTGTTGCTAAAATTTAGATTCCATTATTAAGCTATTTTTCATTTCATTCTCATGAAATAAGGTGACTTTGGATTACATTAACTACTAAACAAGGAAGGGACAACCTCTATTACTTGGCAAGTATTGGAAAGATGATCTTTTATACTTTATCCAAAATGATTATATGTATTAATGTGGGTAATCTGGACTTGTGCATTTCTTAGTGCATTTTGGAAGCATGTGAATTACTAATTTGTCTTGTGTGTCGCAAATAACCATAAATGAAATAAAATTTGTGAGCGAATAAAACACCATTTCAATAGATTGTTTAATATGAAAATGGTGGATCTGTATACTAGAAATGCAAAATAAAAAAAGTTTGGGAATTAGTAAGTATATACATAGCAGGTTAGTTGTTTATGATGATCTTGACATGACTATCAAAATGTGGGGGTAGTCTGTTTAATGAAAATAAAATATATATGGTATTTTCTAAAGATATCATACTTGAAACCAAGTGTAGTGTTTTGAAGGAAACTAGTTTTGCTCAAATTTCCGTTCATTGAACAAAATGTTGGGCAATTGTTTATCTAGTATACAAACCACAAATTGTGGTCATATATTTGAAAGTTGCTCGATAGATTAATAACCGAGTTAATGTTGTGAACTCAAGTCGAATTTATATAGATGGGAATTGATGTGATCAACTTCGAGTAATACTAAGTTGCATGTCTTTATGAATTTTTCTCAAAATATCTACTGACAAAATGCACAGATAATTTTGAAAAATGCATTGATGGGCGAAATAGAAAGCAATAAGAGGAAGTAAAACACTTCATATGTTAGTGTTTTGCAGAAATTAAATACTCTATATTACAGTAATAAAATGCCTTGAGAAACGCAAATTGGTAATTCTTTAAGAGTTATACGTAAAGCCATTCTTCACAAGGTTCTGTGAATGGATTGTTTGAATATTTGAAAGGCGTTATGAATGACTTATACTTGGTGTTTATTATGTTGAGAAAAGCTTAGCATTCTAATTGATTTTTGATCCAGGTGAATTAAAATGATTATATTCACCATTGGATATGCTATGCAATGGAATTCCACCGAGTGGAAAGATAAAAAACTTGCTCCATTATATAGTCAAGGTTGATTGAGTTGGAAGCAACAAGCAACGATGATGAGCATCTGATATCAGAAGAAGCAACAACAACAACAATCCTAGTGCCTCAAGGGCTCCCGCAAAAGCGGGGTCTGGGGCGGTTGATGTACGTAGCCTTCCCCCTTCAGGGTGTCAACCTGAAGAGAGGTTGTTTTCGAGGACCCCCAACCTGAGAGATATCTCTTCATCGCATCATGGTGACCTGTGAGCAATAGGGCATGAAAGCAAAAGAGTTAGCCATAGCATAAAATGAGCAATACAAAGCATAACGCCCTAGAGGAGACTACGAGGCAAAACCTTCCCTTCAAGGCAGCTAGTATAAGAAAATAGGCAGATAGTACACAGATAGGCGTATAGGTAGATAGGTGCAGCCTAATAGGCCTATACGCTTATTATCCCATCCATAGCAGAATCAGCAGCGGTGTGAGGCTGCTACATCTGCTACCCCTATGCTAGTCCTCCCGTAAGCTCTAGCTCTATCTAAGGCCATCTCCTTCCATGGGTTTAGGTGGGTGAGATCCTGCCGTAACGACTGCAGTCGTCCCTCCTTTGGCCTACTTCATCCTCTTCTTCCTAGCATGGTGTGAAGCTGATAGCATTACCTGACTGGAGCAGTGGTTGGTCTCCTCCTAGCGTGCCTGAACCACTTCAAACACAGCTTCTTCATTTTATATTCTTTCTTCTATCTAGGCCACGCCCCTCTATGCCACATACCACATCCCTGATGGCCGCCCCTGGGACCACAATTCCATATGCCAAAATTGTGGAATAGGCATACCGGAGAGTCGTGGCACTAGATCGATCTTACGAGTGGTCAGATGCTTCTACACTGCTACATCAGATACGCCTATCCTAGTCCTCCACACAGCTCTAACTAGAGCCATCTCATCATTTAGGCAGAGGCAGGTGAGATCCCGTCGAATTTTCTCCATCCAGCTCTTCTTTGACCATCCTCTCCCTCTCGTCCCGTCCGCTACATGGAGTTGTTCGCATCTCCTAACAGGGACAGTGGTGGGTCTCCTTCTAACATGCCCAAACCACTGCAGGCGTTGCTCCCTCAACTTATCTTCTATTGGGGCGACACCCATTTTGCTTCTAATGACCTCATTTCGGATCTTGTCCCTCCTTGTGTGTCCACATATCCACCTTAGCATTCTCATCTCCGTTACCCTCATCTTTTGAGTTTCTTGACACTTTACAGGCCAGCACTCTGCCCCGTAAGACATAGCTGGCCTCACTATTGCCTTATAGTATTTACCCTTTAATTTTAGTGGGAATTTCCTCACACACATTATCGCCGCTGCACTTCTCCATTTGTGCCAACCCACTTTAATCTTGTTGTTGACATCTACGTCCACTTCGCCATCATTCTGCACCATGGAACCCAAGTATTTAAAGCATACTTTTTGAGGTATATGCTCTGATCCAATCTGTACAACTTCAGCCCTTGGCGTGGTAGAGGTGCTGAACTTAAGTTCCATATATTCTGTCTTAGATCTACTGAGCCTTAGAACTTTCAATTCTAGGGCCAACCTCCAAAGTTCTAGTTTTTCATTCACCTCCACTCTAGACTAACCCACTAGGACTATGTCATCCGCGAAAAGCATGCACCAAGGTACATCACCTTGGACGTGCCTTGTGAGCTCGTCCATCACCAAAATGAACAGAAAGGGACTTAAGGCTGAACCTTGGTGTACCCCTACACTAATGGGAAAAGAGTCTGTCTCCCCTTCCATAGTGAGCACACTAGTTTGAGCATCTTCATACATGTCCTTGATGACTCGTATGTGGGACTCGTGGATGCCTTTCCTCTCTAGGACCCACCGTAGGACTTCTCTCAGCACTCTATCATATGCCTTCTCCAAATCAATGAAAACCATATGAAGGTCCTTCTGTCTATCTCTGTAGTACTATATGGACCTCCTCAGGAGATGGATGTCTTCTGTCATTGATCTACCTGGCATAAATCTAAATTGGTTATCTGAGACTCCTGCTTGGTGGCGAAGCCTTCCTTCTTTGACTCGCTCCCATAGTTTCAGAGTGTGGCTCATTAGATTGATTCATCTGTAATTGGCACAACACTGAATGTCGCCTTTGTTCTTATAGACGGGGACTAGTATGCTCTTCCACCAATCATCAGGCAGCTGTTTCCCCTGGAGGATTTGGTTGAATATTTCAGTCAACCATCTTATACCCGTTTCTCCAGTACATTTCCATGCCTCAATGGGTATACTGTCAGGGTCGGCTGCTTTACCCCTGCCTATCTTCCTTAATGCTTCCCTAACTTCCTTGGGTCCATTTTCTGGTACAGTGGTCGTGGGACTCTTGCACTGCTATTGTTTGTAGAACATCTGGGGGAGCAATTGTATCTCCGTTCTCATTGAAAAGATTTTGGAAGTAGGACTTACACCAAGGTTTGATTTATTGCTTGTCCACAAGCACTTGTCCTGTTGCCCCCTTTACGCACCTTACTAGGTCTAGGTCTATAGTCCTCCTTTCCCTTGCCTTTGCAATTCTATAGAGGACTCAAGTTCCCTCATCTGCATCTAGCCTTTTATAGAACTCCTCAAAGGCTTTGGATTATGCGTCTCTAAATGCTGTCCTAGCTTCCTTCTTAGCCTGTTTATATTGTTGTCTCTTGTCTTCATCTCCACTATGATCCCATTTTTTGAAGCAGTCTCGTTTCGCCTTAATCTTCTCTTGTACCTCCCTACACCACCACCAGGTCTCTTTGTTGTTTGGTGCCCCACCTTTAGATATGCCTAGGACTTCTCGTGCCACATCTCTGAACTTTTGGGCTACTTGGTTCCACAGGTGGTTTAAATCTCCCTCAAACGTCTCTCCAAGCTCAACCTTAACTCTTTCCTTAAAGACTCGAGAGTTTTCCCCCTTCAGCTCCCTCCATCCTGCAGTGGATGTGATGGTTTGATGGCTTTCTTGTTCTTTCTCCTGATCCTAATCTCAGCACACACTACTTTGTGTTGTGTTAAGAGGTCCTCCCCAGGGATGATGTGGTCTTTGCTCCACCACTCCGATAGGTGATGATGTGGTCCTCATGCTTTTTGAAGAAGGTGTTGGCCACTTTTAACTCATAGGTGACGGCAAAGTCCAATAGAGCCTTGCCTCATCATTTCTCCTTCCATAACCAAATCCTCCATGGTGGGATGCATAACCGCTCGTGTTCACTCCCACGGTCCCATTAAAGTCCCTCCAATCACAACTTGTTCGCTCTGGGGCATCCCCTGCATTGTTAGGTCTAAGTCCTCCCAAAAACTGGCCTTCTTCTGTTGTGTATGTCCTATCTGTGGGGCGCATGCACTTATGATGTTTAACATCTCCCTGCCTAAAACTAACTTGATGCTAATAATCCTATTACTAGTCCTAGTGACCCTACTACTTCGTCCCTAAGGGAGCTATCCACCATAATACCTACCCCTTTTCTCCCCCTTGGCCAAATACCATAATTTGTAGCCTAACACATCCCTTGCTTTTGTGCCAACCCACCTAGTCTCTTGAATACACAGGATGTTGATCTTTCTCCTAGCCATCATCTAGGCCACTTCAAAGCTTTTCCTGGTTAGCGTGCTAACATTTAATGTCCCAATTCGCAGACTCCCTTCACCTCATGAACTTCCCCTACCCGTTCCAACCCCATTTAGAGATGGCCTGACATTTTGAGCTCCATTGTTAGTGAAGATCATAAACTACCTGTCCCTAGTCACGATTATACACGTATACAATCATCCGAGACAATGATATACTAAACCCAGCACAAGTAATAGGAACAATATTAAGAGCACCGAACAAAGAAAAGGTCAGGGATTCGAACCTAGGGCCGACCGATTTTACTTACCCGAGCTGGTTGGCTGGCTGTAGTTTGGTCCTGGGGAGGTGGCGTGCAGGGTTGCCTTAAGGTAGGGGGAGAGAGGTGATGGTAGTGGTGGTGAGGGGGGGGGGGGGGGTGTTGATGGTGCTGTGGGTATTTGGTGGCGGGTGGGGTGAGGTGTACGGAGGAGGGGTGGGGTGTTCATTGGTGAGGTGGGGGGAGAGAGGTGATGGTAGTGTTGGTGAGAAGTGTTGGTGGTGATGGTAGTGGGGTGGATGGTGGTGAGGTGGGGCGAGGTGTACGGAGGAGGGGTAGGGTGTTCGGACGTGAGGTGGCGCGAGGAGTACGAATGAGGGTTGGTGGTGGGGTCAGGGGATTGGGTGGTTGAAAGAGCACAAATTATTTTATTTACAGCGGGGTATTCCCGGGTCTCATTTCTAAGGTGAGATGCTCTTTACTGTGATATTTAAGGCAGAGTTTTTAAACTGTAAATGAACCTAAAGGCATATTATTAGCAAGGTGTTCATCACATATCACCCTTGGAGGGTTCACGGAGGTGAGTGTGGTGGCAGGGTCGCCACAATGGGAAATGAGCTATTCCCTAATGACACTCATGAGACGGGATTTGAGCGCATAACTGTAACGCGCTCCACTGATAGAACCTTACAACTACCCGTATTCTGTGTGTATGAATGGCCCAGACCTGACTACAAGGGACCTAGTTCAAAGCACTTTCGCTACTATGGTTTCTTCAGGTTAAAACTCATTTGCATTGAGTGTTGGCTCAAACCCGAAAGGTACCAACATGTATTAACGGAGTACAATGCTTAAAACTCATTTGCATTGAGTGTTGGCTCAAACCCGAAAGGTACCAACATGTATTAACGGAGTACAATGCTCACAATGTTTTATAATTTTTAAATCATGTGGGAGATTGTTGGAAAAATTATATATTTTACTTTATGATTTAAAAATTATTATCATTTTATATTACTTGTTAATAAAAATATTTAATACTAAAAATTAAATGTTTATTAAAAAGTAATATAAAATAATAATAATTTTTAAATCACAAAGTAAAATATATAATTTTTTCAACAATCCCCCACATGATTTAAAAATTATAAAACATTGTTAACATTGTACTCCGTTAATACATGTAGGTACCTTTCGAGTTTAAACCAACACTTAATGCAAATGAGTTTTAACCTGAAGAAACCATAGTAGCGAAAGTGCTTTGAATTAGGTCCCTTATAGTCAGGTCTAGACCTATCACACACACAGAATACTGGTAGTAGTAAGTTTCTATCGGTGGGGTGCGTTACGGTCATGCGCTCAAATCCTGTCTCATGAGTGTCATTAGGGAATAGCCCATTTCCCATAGTGGCAACTCCACCACTACACTCACGTAGGTGAACCCTCCAAGGGTGATTTGTGATCAACACCTCGCTAATAATATGCCTTCAGGTTCATTTAGAGTTTAAAAACTCTGCCTTCAACATCACAGTAAGAGCACCTCACCTTAGCAATGGGACCCGGGAATAGCCTGCTATAGATAAAATAATTTGTGTCCTTTTGACCACCCATCAGTTTCGTTTTTACCCGTTGAACCTCATTTATTGGATCGCCATACCTCTGAGGACGGGTTTCCACTGTGATGATTGTTTTTATGGCGCTTCAGTCCCACTCCCCTCGATGATAAACAACTTATAGGCACTTATGCCCTTTTGTAAGTGGATCCACAATTTTTCTTTCCTTCCACTTCTGATATCAGATGCTCATCATCGTTGCTTGTTGCTTCCAACTCAATCAACCTTGATTTTATAATGGAGCAAGTTTTTCATCTTTCCCCTCAGTGGAATTCCATTGCATAGCATATCCAATGGTGAATATAATCATTTTTCTTTTCTTCTGAGGGCATATTATTAGCAGGGTGTTGATCACAGATCACCCTTGGAGGGTTCACCTATGTGAGTGTGGTGGTGGGGCGCCACTATGGGAAACGGGCCATTCCCTAATGACACTAATGAGACAGGATTTGAGCGCATGACCATTACGCGCCCCACCGATAGAATCTTACAACTACCAATATTCTGTGCGTGTGATGGGTCTAGACCTAACTACAAGGGATCTTGTTCAAAGCACTTTCGCTACTATGGTTTCTTCAGGTTAAAACTCATTTGCATTAAGTGTTGGTTCAAACCCAAAAGGTATCTACATGTATTAACGGAGTACAATGCTCACAATATTTTATAATTTTTAAATCATGTGGGGCATTGTTGGAAAAATTACATATTTTACTTTATGATTTAAAAATTATTATCATTTTATATTACTTTTTAATAAAAATATTTAATACTAAAAATTAAATTGTTATTAAACCATTCAAAAGTTTTTATACTCAAATTCTACCGTTGCATTGAAAGAGTGATGACAATTCACATATGTTAAATACTTTTAAACGGTCATTTGCAAGATTAAAATCTAATTAATTTCATAATTTTCATCTATATAATGCAAGAGCATGATGGAAAATAAAATAGAAGGGGAAAAAATCTTTTTACACTATTATTCGAAGACTCTTTCCAAAAGTGGTAAGCTTGGTAGTTGTAGTTCAGGGATCTTTCATTACTGCACTGATAGAGGTCCGACAGGTTGTTGAATTCTGGGAAAGGAGCGTGTTTAAGCTTAATAGCAATACTTGTGTAGGAGGGGCATTTCCTTGGCAAGGAGAGCGTTCTCACGTGCCTCAACCCAATCAAGATATGTTTTCTAAAACCCTTTCTTTGTTTAGGTCATTTTCCATATATATAATTGTTGTTTATATTAAGTTGTCGATTCATGATCTCGTGAAATTTTGATGATGCTATATTTTACTTTCCGGTTCTACAACTATCGATATATTGATACTATTTCTTGGCTGATGTAAGTTGGTATATATTTCATGTCAATAATGTATTATTTGAAGAATATTATAAAATATTTCCAACAAATTTAGTGTAAAACCCTATTTGCTAAACACATCTAAATTGAAGTCGAGGGCGAGAGGGTGTCAAACCACAAGGACTAGGAGTACGTGAAGTTAATTTATGACCTAAATTGATTCAAATATAATTAAGAGGTTGTGTGTTAACTATTCTAAGAAAACGTCAATTCAACTAAAGAATTCTACTTCTAACCGGGAAAAGAATTTGGAATTGGAACCTAGGGCTTGGAGTCCATTATTAGCCAATTATTGTTACGTTAACTCTTAAATTAGAATTATTGATTGTCATACGGGTAGTGGTTTAGGCTACTGTAACGAACCTTGATGTTCGTTACGGGGATATTCACAAACCTAGGCTTGTGATGGTGAAACAGAGGTTAAGGGAGGAAGAGAAATAGACTTAGAGAGGACGAGAGAGAGAAAGAGAAAGAGAAATAGAGAGATTAGAGGAGATGAGTTAGGAGGAAGAAGAGGAATTAGAAGTTAGGATAGAGAGAGAAAAGAGGGACGGTCAAGAGAGGGAAAGAGAGGGAGAGAGAGAGTTTGAATTTGGTGTTAGATTCATTCATTAGTTGCTTCCCAAAATTACAAACATACATTACATATTTATAGACCAAGGGGGGAGGGGGACAACCGGCCACCTAAGGCCTCCCTACAACAACACAAATTCAAATCCAAAATTTAAATTATCCTTTCCCTCCTTCTTCTTCCCTCCTAACCGGCTCCCTCCTCTTCCTAATTTCAAAATTTAAACTAATTTATACTTAACTAATTTTACAGTTTTATCTTACATATTCGATACAAAATAATAAAAGTAAAAATGGGTTGTTGGGTACAAGGTCACGGTCAAGGATCGTGACAAACCCTTCCCCTTGAAAACATCCTTGTCCTCAAGGATGAGTCATGTGTGCAACCTCTAGCCTTCGGTTCCCCCCCCGGGTCATAGGGATAATTCTCGTCCTCAGGGTTCCTTTGTAAAATTCGGTGTTCGTGGGTTGAGCGTTTAGTGCCAACCCCTGTTCTTGGAAAGGGTCCCCATGGCTGAACCTTTCTTCTCCTTTTCTTGATCGGTCCGGTCCCCTCCTTTGGTGGATGCGCAATCCTCTTCTTGGCGCCACGTGAATCAAAACCCGGTTGTTTTGGTTCATAACTTAGGGTGACGCTTTGGGGTCCTTGAAGTTCCATTGTCCCTTCCTTCTCCGGTTCTAGCTCGTGCGGGACTCCGGTGGCGTGTGAATCAACAATGGTCGGCATGACAAGGTTTTGCTTAACAAGGGGTGGCTCATCAAGCGGTGGTTCAATCGGTTCAATGATATCAACCTCCTCCCTTGTACCTTGTTCTTCATCACCCGGTGGCGGAAGGATCCCATCTTTGGCTCTTGAACAGGTGTCGGACCTTTCGGGTGTGGCTGTGTCCTGGGCAACCATGGATGGTGCCACGGTCTCAGCTTCGTGAGCCTTTACTAACCCATTAATGACATCGGTTAGGGCCCTAATGTCTGCCCTTATGTTCGCCATGTCCACCCTCATTTCAGTGAAAGCGGTTGACGACATGCCTTCCGTGATAAATTCTCTCTTTTTTTTTTTCTGGATTTCAGACGCAGCAAATTGATTTGATTTTTTTTTTGATAGAGTTTCGGTTCAGCTAAGTAACAGCAGCACCGAACCTCACAATTTTGCCCGACTTGTTCGAAACGTACCTCTGATACCACTTTGTCACAAACCCAAAGGTTGGTGACGAGCTCTGATACCAATTGTAACGAACCTTGATGTTCGTTACGGGGATATTCACAAACCTAGGCTTGTGATGGTGAAACAGAGGTTAAGGGAGGAAGAGAAATAGACTTAGAGAGGACGAGAGAGAGAAAGAGAGAGAGAAATAGAGAGATTAGAGGAGATGAGTTAGGAGGAAGAAGAGGAATTAGAAGTTAGGATAGAGAGAGAAAAGAGGGACGGTCAAGAGAGGGAAATAGAGGGAGAGAGAGAGTTTGAATTTGGTGTTAGATTCATTCATTAGTTGCTTCCCAAAATTACAAACATACATTACATATTTATAGACCAAGGGGGGAGGGGGACAACCGGCCACCTAAGGCCTCCCTACAACAACACAAATTCAAATCCAAAATTTAAATTATCCTTTCCCTCCTTCTTCTTCCCTCCTAACCGGCTCCCTCCTCTTCCTAATTTCAAAATTTAAACTAATTTATACTTAACTAATTTTACAGTTTTATCTTACATATTCGATACAAAATAATAAAAGTAAAAATGGGTTGTTGGGTACAAGGTCACGGTCAAGGATCGTGACAGTTACAAGCATCAACTTTCTAAGATGATGTTGTTAGTATCACGTATTGACTCTATCTAACCAAAGCAAAAAGAAAATAGGCTCTACCTAACATATTGTTAATTATCTTGTATTGACCCTATCTAACTAAAGCATGTGGAAGATATGCTTTAATTAACAATTCGGTGAATACTATTGTATATTAATTAATCCAAAGGCCACATGCTCAAAGAACAAATTTAAAAATATCAGCATCAATGATCAAAGGTTACGAATTCAATAATCATCTCAATTGAATAAAATATAAAACATAATATTTCAAAGTATTTATCTCAGTTAAGCAATTTATATAAGCAATCATATTAACCCAAATTAAGAGTAATACAAGAATACAAAACTAAAATTTCATCTAACCTTCGAGAGCAAATTAACTCTTCATAAAAAATGAACTGGTAAAAGTGGAGACTAATGAAGCCATGTTGATCTTCACGCTAATGTCATTCTCATTCCTAATTTAGAGAAAAGAAAGGAAAATAAAATCTAAGGAGAGAAAGTAAGCAAGAGCGGTGCTGTCAATTACAGAGCAAAATCCCAACCTCCCCCCCCCCCCCCCCTCCAAAAAAAAGGAGCCTCTTCCTTGTTAAATCGATGATGAAACCCTAGAAGCACTAGGCATGAGCTGTTGAGTTGGGCTTGGACTAGAGTGTGCGGGCGTTACGTTTCTTGGTTGAGATAGTGATGTCGCTAGGTTTTGGCTGAGCTGAAGTTGACGATGGGCTTGGTGGTTGTGCGTTGGAGGTCGTGTGGGGACGCAGGTTGGGCAGGATGCGGGGTGTGGTGTCCTTGGTCTGGGTGGTGACTGGTGCGCAGAACTTAAGTGTGGGCTAGTGTCGGTGCTTGCTGGTGTTGGGCCGTACGTACAGGGCAACGTGGCTAGAGGTGGCCACGGGCTGGGCCTGGAGGGCTCCAGGGCCGGACCTTGGGCCCGGGCCCGCTACAGTGCGGGCCAGGCCGGGTGGGCCCCGGTTGGCCCGTTTTTCGTCAACTTAAAAAAAATGCAAAATTTAAAATATACAAATTTTTTTTGTACTGAAATTATTATAATTCATTGATAAATAATATGAGATACAAATAGATTTTATCCCAAGCACTAATAATGCTAAATATATGTAATAAAATAAAATATGTACTAAGTAATAGTAAATAATAGTAAATAAATAACATGACAAGTACAAATACAACGTAGTTGGAGCCTAATATTTAAAAGTACAAGTTTGTTTATCAAAAAATAAAAAGTAAAAATAATATAATTTTTTTTTTAAATTAGGAGGACTCCTGCCCGACCCTGCCCGTTGGCCACCACTAAGCGTGCCCTTGGACATGGGATGTGTAGTGCTGGTGTTAAAGGCCTACGCTGGTGACAGGTCTGGGCTGGGCGTGGTTTCAGGGTCCGAATTCCAATGGACTTGATTTAGTTGCCCACACATCGAATTTGTCTTGTTTGCACTAAAATTTGACAATTAACGAAACTTTAACTTTCGAACCTATAAAACATAAAAATTGCCAAAGTGAGGATGTAATGATTATTAAATAGGTGCAAAATAGCTAAAATAGCAAATAAAAGATGTGTAAATTTGGGATGCATCAGTTAACACATGAGGCCTTTCTCAAGGAGAATTAAGCCTTTTGGTGCTGAATTAACGGTATCTCGAGCCTAGTACCCTGAGAAGATCTTTACCTTAAGAAGAGTGTCAACCACTTAAGACTCGAGATGGTTGAAGGGTAAAGGGAGCTCGATGTCAAGGGGCTGCCAAGATGGCTGCAAGATAGGTGGTTTCCAAGCTCGAGACAGGTATTTGGAGCATAATTTCAAATACTCGGGCACTAAGCTTAATCCAAGAGAATGTGAGACTTCTAAAGGGAACTTCAGCTAGAAATTTAGACGTGGGCTTCAAGAAATTCCCTCCAAAACTGAAATATGGACACGTTCATTGATCCTTAACACGAAAAGAAGAAGCTCTATGGCTTGACGCAGGAGAAACAGCGGCGAGAATAGGGGCAGCCGTTATTTAGTTCATCTATAAATAAAAAACGTTGTTGTAGTCCAAACACACACACAGTCAAGTTCTCTTTACAACACACTTGTGCTCTTTTTTTAGGAGTAGTGTAACTTAGCATAGATTAGGTTAGCATATAACAACTTATTGTACTTGCTTCTTCCGTAATACAATCTTTTGGGTTTCATGTATGAACTTTCTATTTTAATATGTGCCCAAATTTTGACTAGTTGAGAACTGATGCTTCAGATTAAGGCTTTGACAGCCAAGGCTTGACCTTGATTGCATTGGTCTTAATGCTACTGTCACTGCTTGATAAGTCGGGTGAACTTAGTTCGTGTCATTTATTTAGGCTTTAGTGGCCAAGGCTTGGCCTTGATTGTGTTGGTCATATTCCAATGACCTGACTACAGTTTGCTCCCCCTTAATCTTGTAAGACCTAGACTCATTCAAGTTATTATAAGTCAAGGGTGCCAGGCTTAAAAACCTGATTGACTGGAGCTTGTAAATGGACTGCTGAGCTCTTGGGTTTGTCTCCACCTCAGTTCTTAACTTTTAAGTGTATGAGGAAAGGTATTTGTGGGCCCTACTTCATCACTGTAACTGGCATATGAGTTATCCGTTAATTTTATGTTGACATATATATTAAAAACCCACAAAAACATTTAACCAAGTCTTCATAATTGAATCATAAGCAGAACTCATGGCATAACTAAAATCAGATACACCAAAATATCCCTACCTTTTCTCTGAAAAAGGTGAGTGGTTGAAATCAAAGACGTGGGGTTTGAATTTAGGATGTCTTTCTAGTCGTGGTGAGTGCCTTTTACACATTTGTTTTGTTAATCATTTTACGGTGACCACATCACATTTAATCACAAACAAAATAAAACAAATTGAAAGAAATAATTCAAGTGGCCCTATTTAATGTTCCATTCTTAATGACAACACCAACTTATACTCTTAGATCCCTACGTAAATGACCAAGACAAGTCATCAAAAGTATGACATTATAGTCTTATCAGACAAGTTGTCCAAAATTATCACCAACTACTAACATATTTTGAAAATATATCACTAGTTTGATCTAAGTGTATATGTGGTTTAATCTCATTAACCACTTAAACCAAATCTAACATATCATCTTGGACTACGTCCATCTCATGGAACGCTTTAGAAACCAATCATACCCATGTTTGACTTGTAAAACATAAATAAATAAAATAATTTCATTTATTTAATATTTAAAACTAACTAATTAGGTTTTCCAGGACACTAATTCCAACAGATGTTATAAGGCACTTAATGGAGGCAGTGTTGGATATGTTTTTTTGGTCTTGGAAGACTTCCAAATTCCTGTGTTTGTTCAAACATTTGTTTATGAACTTCTCTTGGATTTTTAGTTTTTGCTAAGTTAGGCAAAAAAATGTGGATGTACGCTTTTATTGTCCGGATATAAATTATGGAATTTCAGCACTTGGATATTGAATTTTAATGACATCTTCATTTTTTCCATGGGAATTCATAGCTACATTCAATGATATGTACAAGTTATTTGAGTACATACGTGATTCTACAGGTGCTCTAAATGACATGAAATTGTCATTATACTACATGGATGTATAATTGCTATAAATGACCAAAAAATTGACGATATAGTGCAAGAATGTCCATATGTTTCAAAAAATCTAAAAATTTTCATTATATTACATGAATGTACAGGTGTATATGAAACAAACATTGTACCACATGAATGTACATAGTCTTTAACAATGATAAATTTTATGGTGGGAAGCATTTTTAATGATGGTTTCTATTGTCGTTAATTGGTGGAAATTCTTAAATGATAGTTAATTATTGTTTTCTATTCTTATCAACGATGGTCTCGATTGCCAATACTATTACCTATTGTTAGCGCTAAAAATTTTAAGAACAGTTTTTGTCGTCCTTCAAAATTTATCCTGTATTGTGGTAAATATTTGTAACAACCGCAATTGCTGTAATTATTAACCAACTACTTAATGATAGTACCGCTTGATGGTAAAGATTCTACTTTGTAACTACCACTTGGGCTGTCGTTATTGATTTTACTTTTAATGACCAGCAAACTATATCATCGTAAAGACTTTTTATCGATGGCCAGGTTAAATGATCATTGATCCCAAATATTTTTAACATCAAAAGCAATTACGGCGGTGGATGATGGGAATTTTATCTGGTCGTTAATGGTATTAACAACGGTAAATTAGGCTTTTAACGAAGACAATCACCGTCGTTGTTGACCCTTTTTCATGTAGTGCCAATAAAGGCCCAAAGGGCCATCTCCTCAGCTGTTGTAAAGCTACTGGCTTGGCATGCGGAGGACCAGCTATGGGCAAAACAACCATTCATATTGGGAAATGGCTTCAAGGTGCAAATGTTGCAAGAGAAGGAGCTGGAGTTGTCAGATCTAAGAATAACACCATCCAAAATGCACGAATTGAGAGCAGAAGTCCAATATCTCCTCTTTGAGGTAAACTTTGCAATGGAAGAAAGCCGAGGCCAACATATGTGAGCGCTCTGCTCTATGAAGAACAGAGGAAACAGTATGTAAGCTTGCTGCTTGAGTTCAATGATTACTTTGCATAGGAGTATCATGCGATGCTTCGCCTAAAAATATAGGTGATAGAGCATAAACTGTGAATTAAGTCAGGCTCGAGGCCCATCATTCAACCTCAATGAAGGATGTCATAGGAAGTCATAAATTTAGTCAAAAAGGAAATTGAGAGATTCTTGAAACCTAATTTATTAGGATAGTCAGAAAAAACTAAAGTTTTCTCACAATTGCTAAAACTCAAGTCTGAAAGGGACTTTAAAGATATGAGTAGCATCAAGTAGCTCGAGGCCATCAAAGAACATGTGATGAGGCCGCTAGTGTTAGTCCCACCAAAGCAAGGGAAACCATTGAAAATTCCTGGGCCCGCTTAGAAACAAAAAACTATTTTTCGTTTCCATTTTCAGTTTTCCTTTTTATCTCTAGTTCTCCTTTTACAGTTTTGCAAAATAGAAAACTAGAAAATGCATTCAAGTGATCCATGTTTTCCAATTTTTTAAAAATTGAGAATGATACATAAATAATTCACAATGCCATATAGGAGTCAACTCTTGTCACCTTAATTTAGGGGTGCAAATGAGACAAGCCGACCTGAGAACCCCCTTGTTCGAACTCAAGCTTGATATTGTGGAGCTCAAGTTCGAGCTGAGCTCTTATCGAGCTTTTCCAACCCTTGTTCGAACTTGAATCCATAAGATTTCATTATGCACGATACTAGGCTCGGCTCTTAAACTTATCCAGTTGAATTGAGCTTGTTATCAAGAAGTGTCGAGCTCATTATCGAGCCCAATCAAGCTTAAAACCGAGCGTAGTTTGCTATTGAGTCGAGCTCGCTATCAACACTTTTCAAATTACTATTGAGCCACTATCGAACCACTTTCGAACCAATATCAACTCTTAACGAGCTCTTAACTAGCTTTGAATGAGCCCTTAACAAGCTCGTATCAAATTGTTTCCGAGTGTTAACATACTGAGCTCCTATTCAAACTCCGCTCGTTAAGCGTATCGGGCCTACTCAAACTCGACTTGATAAGCTAATTGAGCCCTCATAATGAACATGAACATGCCCTAATTGATTTCGAATGCAAATAGTTCATCAAATGTTCGGTTCATTTACACTCCTACCTTAGTGGATAGTTTGGTATCGCTTTTAAAAAAAAGTAATCTAGCCTTAAGTACCCCAAAAGCCTGCTCTATCACATGCTGCGAAGATGAGTGTCTATAATTAAATAACTCGTACGATCCACTTATTTGTCCTCTGCCTTAAAAATTGTTTATCACCTTTAAATTTGGGAACCTAGGCTTAATTACTCCAAAACCATTCATGTAAAAGGAGGAGGAGATGGAGGTATATATAAAATATTATAAAATGGGTGAGTAGTGTGAAAATGTGAAAGAGGGGTTGGGAAAAAGTTGGAAAACAAGGTCCCTATTTTGTGAAAAAAACTTTGGAAAATAGTATAACACTATTTTCCAAATATGTGAGGGAATAGGAAAAACTGGAAAACTATTTTCCAACTTCTAGAATTAGAAAACTAGACTGCTAAACGCGTTTTCTTATTTTCCAAGAAAATTTTATTGAAAAATTGGAAATTCTCTACTACTAAACATGCTTAATGTTTCTACCTCTGTTGAATCAATAGATTGTTTACTAGCCTACAAAATGAGCAAGGGTTTGAACAAGTTGTATTCTACCTAAGCCAATTTTGAATGAATATGAAATAAAGTACACTTCCATTGAACAATTGTGTCTATCATTGTATTATGCATCTGTAAAACTAAGGCGTTACTTTTTCACACTCACTATTTATGTGGTTTCTCAGATGGACGTTCTTAAACACATGTTATATAGACCTTTAATGAGAGAAAGATTAAACAAGTGGAGCATTGATGTACTTCACTTTGAGTTGGTGTATATGTCACAAAAGTGAGTGCAAGGCCAAGCCTTAGCAGATTTTTCGGGCTGACCATCCTAATATAGAAACGGAATCGACCCATAAGCAAAGGGAGATTTTGGTAATTGGCATGGCACCCTAGAAACTATACTTTGATGGACCACAGACTAACTCTAGAGATGGATATTATTGGGAAAATCAATCCTTCCTCTACTAAACAATAATCTTATATTCTTATGGCCACAGATTATTTTACAAAATGTGTTGAGGCCAACCAATATAGAAGTATCAATCAACAAGACATGATTGATTTCAGCAGGAAATATATTCCATGTAGGTTTCGCATCCTAAAGATTGTAATTGTGGATCAAGCTAAAGTGTTCAATGGATCTGAAGTTAAGGAGTTCACTAAGAGCTTTAACATTGAGACTCTAAACCCAACTCTTTATTGTGCTCAAGCAAATGGCCAGGCAAAGTCAACTAACAAGATACTCAAGGCCAACATTGAGAAAATGATTGAGGATGACAACAGAAGGTGGCATGAGTTGCTACTTGATGCTCTATGGGCTTATAAAGCATCCAAAAGAGACGCTATTAGGATGACCACCTTCCATTCAATGCATGGCCATGATGCTATGCTATCAATGGAAGTAACTATTCAATCTATAAAGTTCGCCTATCAAGGAAACTCCATTGAACTTGAGTATAAGCAAGCCATGATGGATGATCTAACGAACTTTGATCAAGATAGGCTCGATGCTCTTCATAGGCTTGAGAAGGAGAAAAGAATAGTAGCCAAAGGTTAAAATAAATAGGTTAAACCAAGGTTTTTGGACTTAGGGGACATGGTAGAGAAAGTAGTATTGCCTATTGGCAAGAACGATCATTTCTATGGCTAATGGTCCCAAATTGGGAAGGTTCGTTCAAAATTTGGAAAGTATTTGGGGGTAATGCCTACTTAGCTCAAGATTTAGATGGAAAAAGCCATCCAATGGCTATTAATGGGAAGTTCTTACAGAAATATGTGCCTTCAATCCGAGAATCTAAAAAAGAAGTTCTTAAGTTTAGATTCCCTAAATTGTAAGATAATTTTTAATATCAGTGCCTTGAGGAAATAAATAACAATCCTTGAGATATATAAAAAAAAAAAAAAAAACAATTGAGTGAAGAACTATTGAGAGACATGTCAGAATAACTCAACATGTAATTTCATTAGAATAAAGGGAATACATGGTATTTACATGAAATTGGTACAAAATGCAACTCATACAATGAAATATTTACTTCACATCTCTAGAAATGGAAAGTCCTAATCCTTACAAGTGAAGCTTCTATAGTTGCTAATTCAATGGCAGTTTGTGTTTTGGTTGTCAATTAAGACAACTTCTTCTACGAGTACTTATTCCTCTTGAGCCTTTGATGCTGCTCTCTCTAGCTCTGGAATCCTAGAGTTTTGGAGGGATCGATGTTGCTTGAGAATAGAAAGTCTATCCTTGAGTTGGCTCAATTGTTGCACCAGTTGATGGACATGATCTTCAACAGACTTAATATCGTGGGATTGCTGGCATTGGATCTCTCTAGCCGCTCAAGGCTCTTCAAATAAAAGGTGCAAGGCTCCAACACCTACAGAATAGCTAAGGTTTCTAGTAGTGGCCTGATACTGGAGCTTCTTCTGATTCTCATGAAATTTTGGTCAGGACCCCTTCAAGTGCCTCGAGCTCTCTAAAAACTAAGGGTGCCACCTTTAGGGAGCTTGCTCTCAAGGCCTTCATAAGGGAGATGGCTTCTTTGCTACTGGCTTATGTTGCCAAAGATTTGAATGGGGAGCTTGCTTAGGGCACCCAACCTCTAGAACCTTGGAGATGCCTCTTTGATTTCACTGCTAGAAGGCAAGCCTCCCACTATGATCGTTGGTGAAAAAGGAGAACCTGGATCAAAGGTGAAGACATGTTAGGAATGAGTCATGGCTTTAGAATAACAAGAAATCAAAATGAAACACGTGCGATGGTTGGGGGGGGGGGGGGGGGGGGGGATTACAACTACTGTTATGTCTACTTCAGGAGTTTCCTTCGAAAGAAGAATTCATGGGTTATGACCAGCTCGAGGTTTAGATAAAGGAACTCATAAGATGAATGGAGGAACTTAAACCTTCATGAATCTTTTTAATGGTGATTGAAGGCCCCCACAAGAAGAGGAATGGAGCATAGATAAGTTCCTAACTTAAGGGAGTTAAAGGGGCATTCCCTTCATGTATGAAAGAAGAATTTATGGGTTATACGACCAACTCATGGTTCGTATAAAGGAACTCATAAGATGAATGGAGGAATTTAAACCTTCATGAATCTCTTCAATGGTGTTTGAAGGCCCCCAGAAGAAAAGGAATGGAGCATATATAAGTTCCTAACTAAACGGAGTAGGGGGGGGGGGGGGGGGGGGGGGGGGGGGGGGGGGGGGGGGGGGGGGGGGGGGGTCTCCCCTTCTTGTATGTCATTGGGAACGACTTCTAGAATGGAAGTTACAGAGCCCGCTACTTCTTCGGTGACTGAGCTCACTGGCTCTTTCTATTGAAGAAACCCCAGGACTTGACTCCTTAAGGTAGAGTCTGGAATTTAAACAATGATAGGGGTTGAAACAACCTGAAATTACTAAACAAGGGTAAAAGTAGCCTCATCAGAAGAAATTAAAGAAGAAAAGCCAATGGAATAAGGCCAATACCTTCTGAGGGAGTCTAACCCTCCTTTTTTCTCACCAACAGACAAATTAACACCTCTTCTTCATCTTCTTCTTCTTCCTCCATTGCTTTGGGAATCTTGGTAGGAAGAACAGATGGAGCGCTCTCCAGTTTCTCTTCCTTGAGGCACTGTCTGCTGCTGCTTGTGCAATAGCTTCAGGAGGGGGATTCCTCTAAAAGAAAACTTGTGAAGCTCCCGGTAGATTTGGGAGTCTTTGTTGCACTACTTTGAGTTGCAGGAGGTATAAAAGAATAATTATTGGGTGCATATAGCATGTGATTTCAATTGTAAGAGTGCTTCGAGCATCTGGGTCAAGTGGTTACCTGGAAAAGCCTCCCTGATTCGAGTCGGCTTCATCTTGGCTAGCTAGATTGCTCTTTAGCTAGTAGCGCCTGGCTCAATGAAATGCATAAAATATTACAAGGTAAAAGACAAAGGGTGGCATACGGGGCATACCTTCAAGGTACTTGATCCCCATAAGTTAACCAAATGGCTAGGTTCATCTACTAGAGCTCCTTGAGTTGAGGAAGTAGCATGGAGGCCCTTTTGGTCCACCAGAGGTTCTTAGTCCAAACGTTAGGGAAAGCAAAATAATCCAAGCCTATAAGATTCCACACTAGTGTGCGTCAGGGGGTAAAAAGGGAAGTCTTGAGGGCATAAGATTGCCTGCCACTTTTGAGAGTTGACATCCATAGAGACATCAAGATCTAGGTTCAGTTTCTTGAACCAGAGAGGACCAAGCTTCCTTTCCCTAAGAGAAGTCCAATGACCCCTGATCTTCCATGAGAAGCTAGTAGCTTCTTGAGACAATGCTCAAAGATTGACCTTGGAAGGAAAATAACCTCCATGCATAAATAATATTCCCCATAGCAAGTCATTGCATCATCTATGGGAATAAAGAGGTCACTTTGACACAACTGAGAAAAATAGGCTTGAGCCATAACTGGATGAGCCATAGGGGTCCACCAATCCAGGCAACATAGTTTTATAACTATGGTGTCCCTAAGGTGTGCATAGACTTAGCCTAAGAGCAGTGGTCCCAAAGCCAAAGGACAAGAGCTAAAGGCCAAGTTAACTGCCACCGTCTTAAGAGATTTAAAAGCAGTGTTGGAGGAGTTGGCAAAGAAAAACATGTTCAACCGTAATAAGCAAAAACGAAACTTCTTTCTCCTTGGAACCTTGCCCAAATTCATGAAGTTCTTTGAAAAAGAAGCTAACAAATGTCTTGTGGGTAAAGAGGTCACAGAAAAAGGAAAAGGTAAAGGCCTCAACCTCTTTTGAGATTAAAGAGTATAAAGGCAATACTAACCCTCTCGGTGAAAGACTTGTTAGAGCCACAATATCTTCCAGTATAATTCCAAAAACAAAACCCTATGGGAGGACAAAATCATTGTAACAGGTATTCTAACAGCAAGTGAGGGCTTTTGATAATGGGGAAATCATACCTGAACTAGACCTTAGATAGTCTAACGGCCTTGAATATGCAGAGTTCCCTCCATTTCTCCTCATAGCGGAGTGTCAGTTGGTCCACAGAATCTACACGCTACTTCATTAAGAAAGTCAACCCCTTGAAAGGGCCAAACTCTTTGCAGATGTGTCTTCCTTCCCAAGAATAATCTGCATATAGGGAACTGAGTAAAGGACACTCTAAATTGTTAGGAAATATTCCCTATTGGTTGGGCACCTCTTTTGAGGGGTTAAAGATTGAGCCCATAATATATATGGTTCATATAAGGAAGAAGGACCCTCCTCAGGAGCACAAGAAGGCTCCTCCTCAGTGGGGGTAACATTTATAAGGATCTAAAGCTTGTCCAAGAGTATTAAGGGTCTGATTGGACTAAGTGTCTCAAGAACTCCATAAGGATGTGCTCCTTGGGTGTGGGAATAGAGACAAATGAACGATATAGGCCATTTCTGTGGTCTAAAGTTAAGAGTTCTAACAAAAAAATGCTTAATAAAAAAATGCGTAAGACTAAGAATGAGCAAGAAAAATAAGTGCTTCTGAGCGAGAATTAAGCACTTGAAGATTGCAAGAGAGAGAGCACAGAGCGTGAGGTGAAAATTTCAAATCCCTAACTGTGATATTTATAGACACACAGGAATGATGGTAGCTCAACCATCAAACACGCTCTCTCGAGCTCCCTGTAGCCATTGAATGTCAAATCAAATGGATGTTTCACCTATTGGAAACATGAAATTACCAACAGTTAAAATTGGGGCATTTGTTAACAACCTAAACACGAGAGAGTTGGGACGACACCGTTGGAGGAGAAAAGGGCATGTGCTTATCACATGGATCCATGCTCTTGGCATAACTAGCCTTTGGAAATAGAAATAACCACACCTTGAGTCTAACCGCTATTGGAGTTAAAAAAACCCATAATACAATTCACAACCTTACAAGATGGCTGAGGGGGAAAAGGAGCTCGAGCTTGAGGGACTACTAAGAAGGCAGCAAGAAAGTTGATTTCCACACTCGAGACTATTATTTGGAGCACATATTTAGGAACGTGGGCCTCAAACATATCCTGAAGGAAGTGGATGGCCGTAGGGCATCTCAAAGGACCTCGAGCACCCGTTTTTAAGCTTTTTCAGCACTATTTTAGCGTAGCAGAGAAGAATCGATTTAGAGCATAGGGTCGATATGCAAGTTTTTAAGGATGCAATAGTTAGAACATATGTCTATAAATAAGAGACACCATTTGTCTTATAAAGGGTCCAACACCATTGTTAAAAAACCTTTTCAAGTTTTCTGTACAACACACTTGTGCTTTATTCTTAAGAGTAGTGTAACTTAGCTTAGCATATCGTAGCTTGTATCGTATTTTGCTTTCATCAAGGCAATACAATTCTCGTGTTTGTACGAACTCTTTGTCTTGAATCTGTTCCCACAATTGATGAATTGAGATTTAAGCCACTTGTTTAAGGCTTTTACGAACAAGCTTCGAGCATGATTGTGTTGGTCTTAACACCGGTGTCATTATTTAGTTAGTTAGGTGAATTTAGGTTTAAGTCATCATTTGAGGGATTTGACAGCCAAGGCTAGACCTTGATTGCGTTGGTCCTAATCCATTGATCCAAATACAGTTCGCTCCACTTAAGTCTTCTTAAGCTTTAACTCCTTCAAGTTATCATAAGTCGAGGGTGCTGTGCATAAAAATCTGTAGACTTAGGCTTGTGAATGAACTATTGATCTCTTCAGCTTCTTTCCTCCCTAGTTCATCACTCTTGATGGTACGAGGTAAGGGGTTTGTGGGCTCCGCTCCATCATCTTAACTACCACTTGGGCTAGTTCCATGTCCCTTTTATTTAGCTGTGCAATCATTAAACTCAAAAACCCATAAGTATATAATTTTAGTCTCCTTAGTTAGGGAAAGTGTAAAATCCACATTGTAATCTCAAACAGAAGTTGGATTCACCAAAAGCATCTACCCTCTTCAAAGGTGATTTATTGAGGTGAAACACGTGCGATTCATAAATTAGACTCACTCTTAAGTCACTGTGACTCCCTTTTTTTGCATGTGTTTACACTCTAAATTCAAGGCAGCTGGGATGACCTCGTTTTGATTAAAGTGCCATGTGCTTAATGTGTGAGGTCCTCCTCGAGGAGAATTAGGCCTTTAAGTGCTAAAATAATGGCGTCTAGAGCCTCTAGTCCTGAGAAGATTATCATCGTAACAAGGGCATCAACTACTTGAGGCATGAGGTGATTGAGGGGTAAAGGAAGCTCGAGCTCAAGGACTAGCAAGAAGGTAGCAAGGCAGGTGGTTTCCAACTCGAGACAGTTATCGGGAGCATAATTTAAGATACTTGGACTCTAAGCTTAATCTAAGAGAACGTGAAGCTTCTGGTGGGAACTTCTGCTAGAAATTCCGACGTTGGCTCCGAGGAATTCGTTGCAAAACGGAATGAGTGACACGTTCATTAATCATTCACACGCAAGAAAGAGCTTAATGGGTTGACGTGGGAGAAAATGTGGTAGATTTAGAGGGCAGCCATTATTTAGTTTTTCTATAAGTAAGGGACTATGTGACAGTCCAAAACATGCACTAACATTCAATACACAAGTTTTCTTTATAGCACACTAGTGTAACTTAACATGGCGTAGCTTAGCATAGAACTTGTTGTACATGCCTCTTTAGTAATACAGTCTTTCGGGCTTCAGGTGTGTACTTCTTGTTTTAATATGTTCCCAAATTTTGACGAGTTAAGAATTTAGGCATTAGTTTAAGGCTTTAACAGCCAAAGCTTGACCATGATTGCGTTGGTCTTAACACTAATATCGCTGCATAATAAGTCAGTTGAACTTAGGTTCGTGCCATTGATTAGGGCTTTGATAGCTAAGGCTCGACCTTGATTGCATTAGTCCTAGTCCAGGGACAGGAACACGGTTTGCTTCATCTTAATCTTGTCAGTCCTAAACTCATTCGAGTTATTATAAGTCAAAGGTGCCGGGCTTAAAAACCTGATTGACTCGGGCTTATAAGTGGATTGCTGAGCTCTTGGGTTTGTCCCCACCCTAATACCTGACTTTTAAGTGTACGAGGAAAGGTGTCTGTAAGCCTTACACCATCACTATAACTTTAATTAAATTAAGAAGGAAAAAAAGGTTATGCATTATCTTTATAATTTAATTTCTAATTTAAAAAAGGCAAGCTTCAGCGATGACGACAAAATCTCTCGCGTTGTTGTACATGACCTCATAAGAGAGTCTTCTGTTTCATTTTTCTAGAATGCACCTTCCATCAGGATATATTCGCGTTACTTTGTCTGTACTTGTTTGTACACGAATGCGTGAATTATTTCTTAAACTCCTAAAACCCCTTCAGACTGATGGCAGTCCAAATGAAATACCCTTGTAAGCCTTTCACAACTCTTCTCGGCATTCTGGGCACGTCGCAATAAGTCGATGGTCGAAGGTTTGGACCAATCGCAATTCATCACCATCTTGCCCGCTTCCCATTATATATATGTATCGACAAAAATATTTAACCAGGTCTTCTTAATTGAAGCATAAGCGGAACTCACAGTGTAATCGAAGTCAGATACTCCAAATATCATAATCTTTTCCCCCGAAAATGGTGAGTGGTTGAGGTCAAATACGTGCTATTCGAATTTAGGCTCACTCCCTAGTCGTGGTGAGTCAGGTTTTCTCTTTTGTTTTGTTTTCATTTTATGGTGACCGCATCACATTCAATTACCAAGAAAACAAAGCAAATATGCCTTTTGGCGACCATAGTGGGAGGCTTTAAACAAGGCTTCATTGTCTTTAGCCCATCGTGGATTATTAAGACGTAATTGTAGACCATTCTTTGATGGTCAGAACCAAGAGGTCCAATGCTCTCGAGCATGAGGAACTAGAAGGATAAGCTCTGATTGCATCCCCACTTGAGTGTCCTCTTGTACAAAGCCCTATAACACAAAGAGATGAACCAAGTCATAGCCATGGCAGTGAGAGTAGTGGTGATGATGACATCTCGGAAGATGAACGCATCGGACAGTGTGGCCGTTCATGCGAGCATTTCATGGCTATGCTTAAACCTAAGATAAAGAGAGTACGGAATGAGAAAGAAGTGAAGGAGATGAGGAAATAGAGAGAATTAGATGAGAGAAAGATTGTTTAATCTCAAAGAGATTGGTTTGATATTTCATTGAATGAGTAAGAATTATATATGAACAATCTATTTATAGGAAACTAGTTACATTGAACTAAAAATGCACTCCTACCCGGCTAACCGCCTTTGGCTCCAAAACCCAATTCAAACATTACAAGCACATGGCACCTTATTACATCAAAAACGAGTAAGAAACATAACAATCCCCTCCCCTTAAAGCATTCTTGTCCTCAAGAATGAAAAGAAGGAAATTGACTCAACAAAAAATGCTTCTCTTCCCAAGTGGTAAATGATTCATCCAAATTGCACCATCTTACTCAAATTTTCTGGCCTTCGGGAACACCGGCTGCTTCCTGCATCTGATCCACCACTGTAGCTGGATGTAAGATCAACGAGCCATTGGAACCTACCTCCGGAGGACTTGGAGAAGAGTTGTGACCATCTTTAACTTGCTTTTTAAGAAGTGAAACATGAAAGACAGGGTGAATATAAGAGTCGGGTCGAAGCTCCAACTTGTAGGCCACCTTGCCAACTCTCTCGAACACCTTGTAAGGACCAAACTATCTTGCACAAAGCTTGACATTTTTCCTCACTGCTACTGTGGATTGCCTATAAGGCTGTAATTTCAGATATACCATATCTCCCACATCAAAATTTCTGTCAACTCTCTTCCGATCTGCATACCATTTCATTCGGGCTTGGGATTGATTGAGATTATGTTTCAGCTGCTACATAATATGCTTCCTTTGCTGCATTAGCTCAGTTATCTCAGCCACATTTGTCTCAACTCCTTGCAACATCAAAGGAGTGGGAGGATCATACCCATACAACGCCTTGAAGGGTGTAGTGCCTATTGAAGCGTGGAAATGAGTATTATACCAAAACTCCGTCAAAGAGAGCCATCTTCCCCACACCTAGGATGACTAAACACCATGCTTCTAAGGTATTGCTCAATGCATTGGTTGACCCCCTCAGTCTGACCGTCGGTTTGAGGGTGGTATGCTAAACTAAGGGCCAAGGTCGTTCCCAAGAGACCGAAAAATTCCTTCCAAAATCGACTTGTAAAGAGCTTGTCCCTATCAGAAAGTATGGATTGGGGCAATCCATGGAGCTGTAGATGTTATCAAGGAACGCACAGGCTAACTTCTCAGCAGTCACAGGTCAAGCCAAAGCAAAGAAATGCCCGAATTTAGTGAATCGATCAACTACTACCCAGATCACCTCTTTCCCCTCTGACTTAGGCAATCCCCCGATGAAATCCACGTTTATGTGTTGCCATATACCCTCTGGAACAGGCAAGGGTTGGAGAAGTCCTTGGAATCTATGATCACCAAGTTTAGTTTGTTGGCAAACCTCACAACTTTGCACAAAGTTAGTCACTTGTTTCTTCATTCCCAGCCAACTGAAGTGAACCTTCAATCTTTGATACGTTCCCTCCATGCCTGAATGACCTCCCCATGAAGAATCATGAGCAGCACCGATTACTTGATATCTGAGATCAGCAAAAATGCCAATATACAACTTCCCCTGAATTCTGATAATGCCTCGGGTCACAGAGACTTCTGCACCAGTAGCCAGATTGCTCGCCTTACCCACACTGGCAGCGACAATACATTCTTATGCAAAGGAGTCATTCTCATAGGACTGATGTACCTCTTCCATCCAACCAGGAGAGATCACTGAAATGGCCCCAATAGAACCTTGCTCATAGTCCTCAAATCTACGTGACAGGGCATCTGTGGCCAAGTTCTCTGTTAAGGTTTCGAAGATTAGGTCTAGAAACTTAACCTTGGTTGGGATAGTGAGAGTATGAGATGAGAAAGAATATAGAGTTTAGATGAGAGGGAGAAGGGAAATTAGATGAGAAAATAGAGAGAGTTAGATGAGAGAGAGAATATTGATCTCAAAATGAGATTGTATTTGATATTTGATTGAATAATTCTGAAAATACACTTCCCAGCTACTTATAGGCAAGAAGCAAAGCTAATCCAATGTATCTAGACACCCTTGATAACCAACTTGCCCAAAATATCTGAACATGAAAATATCTGATACTAACTACCTAAACTAACAGCCTAAAAGGACCCCCCTGCTGCAGTACTGCTGGTTCACAATGCAGAAATTACAATGCCGATTATTACATTAGCGAAACACCAAGCAACTAGACTAACTAACAACCCACACACACTTACTAACTAATGCTAAAAACAATATAACAGCAATAATAGAACACAATGCAGCAGCAGCAGCAACGTATCAGAAGAACATCACAGCAGCAGCATATCAGTAACCAGATGCAACATACCATGATTTCCATGCCTCGGTTTCTCGAATCATAACATTCCCTTCCCCTTAAGAACATTCTTGTCCTCAAGAATAGAAGAGATTTGTAACAATGAAGACACTTATTGCATATGAAAATACATCTGAGGTGGTGAGGTGTGCTGAAATCTGCAACTGAGACTACCAATAAGCACTTTAATTTATCGTGATGCCATGTTGGTGTTTTGAGTACATAACGTTCTTCAGGAGGTCTGCTATGATCAAACCAAACATCACCAACACATTCCGAACCTCTCTTGTTGCAGTTAACACGGCTCAACACCCAGATTCGCTGCTGAAATTCCCCAAATGCAGATACCATTCTGTTTTTATGTAAGTAGTAAGCTACATTACTGATTTTGTGTATTTTTGTCTCAATTAAATTGCATATGAAGTCCTTGAGCATCTTGGGAGGCCTTCCAAAGTCAAACCAAGAGAGACAAACATTAAATTCTACTTGTAAACACTCCCAAATGCTGTTCGAATGGCTCCAAAATAGAATTATTACATTCCGAACTTGCCGATCGGCATGCCAAAATTGCATTTTAGCTACTGGAACTTGATTCTTTGCTGAATTAACATGTCTTGCTGCAATGATTTTCAACAAATTTAGCTCACACAACCATCTACCAACTCAACTCATGACATGACCAATAAATCCTTGATGGCTCTCCAATTGCACCATCGTTGTTGCAGCATCCAGAAACTCAACAGTACAAACCTGATGCAGTTCATAACAACATTTTGTAGATCGGTGTATGTCCATGTGGAAGCTACTTGAAGTAAACAAGTTATTACACCTTCTAAAAGGCATAATAGCACCAACCAAACTTAATCTGATCAGCTTATTCACTACCAACAGTGACGAATTTCTCCAAGAATTTTCTGCATCTTCCAAAACGACTTTTGGTGGAATATTGAAAGTAAACTTGTAAGATTTCAAAATTCCAACCATTTCTTCGCAAACTCTTGCATAAAGCACACGAACTATGAACTCAATATCCATTGTGGAATGCCAAATGCACAATGTCATTACTTGATCGCCCAAAACATACCCAATGATTCTTCCAATGCTGCAGCTCTTCCTTTGTGATCTGTACAGCAGATTACTTGTTATCCACAGCTTAATCAGCCACCACTCTTGCCTCAAATGACCAAGCTTTGCTTCATTATCAACCAACACAAGCATAAGTAACAAATATAACAAGTGAGGACACCAATAAAGCTCTTGAACAACTGGAAATTTCTTCCTACATCCTGCAGTTCTGTCCCGGTCTTCCTTGCTGATTTTTTCACTAATGTTAGCCAGAGTAGTCCCCAATCTTGCATTGATTCTTTTCATCAAAACATTAAGGACATATTGGAGCTTATGCAAATGATTTTTCCACTCAAAACAATGACAACAAATCACCCCAGACCTGAATGGAATCTGCACTACATCATTACCAGTCACTTGCGGTTGATTCCAATTATCAAATGCTAACATCTCTATATTCATTTGGCTTCGTGCACTGACATTGGATTGCACTACATTTTCCTTTAGCATAATACAATGTTTATACACATCGAACAACCCAATAGCTCGCATAGGAAACAAGCTTGGTTTGTTGTGAACCTTGAAACGCACTCTCGCAGCTCGAGTGCTTCTTTTCAGCAAGGATTCGACTCTTTTCAGCTTCATATAGCCTCGAGAACCTTCTCCTGGATCAGGAAATAACCTATCATAGGAGCTTGCACTTGGATAAGTCATAACTCTACTCACATAAAGGAATAACTCATGCCGAACTTGCCGATCGACATGCCGATAGTACATTTCAGCCACTATACCTTCGTAATCTCTTAACCAACACAAGAGACCTTGCTCAGCCTCCAAGATGATGTTGTTCTGGTCCCAAGTTAACACTTCATCATGCCCAAAAATGAACTTAGACACGCCCTGCTCTATAGTTGATGACACTGCAGTAGAAACAATAGAATAGCATTGCTTATCAGTGAAAGCATTTCGGTTCAGCCCTCCATCTTGCCATGGAGTATCACTTGACTGATTTGGAGATGTATTAAGTGATATGGCAGCGGTAACATCTAGTTTTTTAGTTGAAGTCTCAGATTCTGCTGCACCCAACCCTTGTATACCAACACGACTTTCAGACTCTTGTAAACCAGCATGTAGATCAGTAGAAGCAACATCTTGAGTTAGTCCTTGCTGATCATCCAGCATCATAGGCTGAAACACAACCTCACACTTCAATTTTGGCTTGGACAACTTCTTTTTACCCACAACATCTCCCAATGCTTCACTTAGATAATTTCTCTTCGACTTACTCTTTGCTGTCTTAATCATTCCT
Source organism: Simmondsia chinensis (assembly GCA_018398585.1). NCBI lineage: Eukaryota > Viridiplantae > Streptophyta > Magnoliopsida > Caryophyllales > Simmondsiaceae > Simmondsia > Simmondsia chinensis. The sequence continues at coordinate 22,373,817 of JAGTTD010000001.1, forward strand.
CGGACCTGTGAATCATATTCCCAATCCGGTTGTCCGTCATATTGTGTCTCAACATCGTCAAGAGACACCGACTCTCGGATAGAGTCTTCAGAAGAATCATCTTTTTCAAACTAAGGTTCCTCTAGCTTGTGCTCTTCACTTTCGGCATTGTCATAGCTGAGTTCATCTTCAATAACAACAGATTGTACCTCCTCTTTTTGCTCAACAACGAACTCTTGTTGTAGAACCACTTCCGTAGGTGGAATAATCTCAATTTGTTGCAACCGACCTTGCCCCTTTGCATCCTTTGCATCTTTGTCCATTAATAATGACAGAATTTGATCCATCTTTTGATCAAAACCTTTCTGTAAATCTTGAAGGTCCTCTTTAGTAGCATTCTGACATCCGATCGTAACATTTACACCAACTTCAGATCGAATTATCTCTCCATCAGCCATATTTCCAAATGAACAACAACTTCGATCTAGAATTAGCACTTTCGCAGAGTACAATATTGAAATTCGCAGAAATATCAAACTTGTTTCGCAACTCTTCAACAATCGATTGCTTAATAAAATTCTACTCCTTAGTTCGCACAAACACGCACTTGCTATCGGTTCTATGCTCGTCAATGATTATAATCCCTAACTGGTAAATTTCGAACAGAACACCGAAAAGCCCTAACCTCGAGTGACTTCTGACAGAAACGTTTAATCGAGTTATTCGACTCACACTTCTGAATTAGGCTTGACTCTAACTCAAAATCAAGTTCTTAACACAACACTCAAGCGATCTTAACAAACGAAATCGGATTTCAACACTTTCGCTTCCTGTCAGATTATCGCCTCTGCTGACAAAATTTCGCCTAAGCAAAATCTCGACTCAATAACACGTAATTCTCAAAGTTCACCGTAGATTCTGATCAATTCTCACTATTTTTATGCTTATCAACACAATTTCGACATAATCCAACAACAACCTCAATTCTTCAACGAATTACAACTTGAAGATCAGAAATCCCTTACCTCAATCTTCAACTTCTGAATCGCAACTTTTGTAATCATCTCCATTTCGATTATCTCTGCTATTTTGATGATGATCAAGTATAATGTGGATCATATAGCTCAATTCAAACTTCTTTCTCAACGGATCAAATGGATGATCGATCAAGTAGCTTAGCACCAATTTCAGCACTGCAACTACTTCATTTCTCCACTTCTGCAGCAATTGCTTGATCGATGCTATTGAATTTCGTTCTGAATAAGCTTGATGTTGATTGTCCTCAACAATTACTGATAAATGGAGCTTACTTCAATGTAATTTGATCACTTAAAGTCCCAACCGAAAGCAATCTGCCCAGGCTGATGCAGTACCGCCAAAAACTCTTCAATCAATTCAGATTTGAATTTCTGATCACCAAATCTGAATTAAATCAGTATCCAACCTTCTTTTGTTGATTAATTGCAACAAAATTAATCAGATTTTATAATTTTTTTCAGATATGAGCTTGATTCGGAAGCCAAATCAAGGCTCTGATACCAATTGTTAAGGTTTCGAAGATTAGGTCTTGAAACTTAACCTTGGTTGGGATAGTGAGAGTATGAGATGAGAAAGAATATAGAGTTTAGATGAGAGGGAGAAGGGAAATCAGATGAGAAAATAGAGAGAGTTAGATGAGAGAGAGAATATTGATCTCAAAATGAGATCGTATTTGATATTTGATTGAATAATTCTGAAAATACACTTCCCAGCTACTTATAGGCAAGAAGCAAAGCTAATCCAATGTATCTAGACACCCTTGATAACCAACTTGCCCAAAATACCTGAACATGAAAATATCTGATACTAACTACCTAAACTAACAGCCTAAAAGGACCCCCCCTGCTGCAGTACTGCTGGTTCACAATGCAGAAATTACAATGCCGATTATTACATTAGCGAAACACCAAGCAACTAGACTAACTAACAACCCACACACACTTACTAACTAATGCTAACAACAATATAACAGCAATAACGGAACACAATGCAGCAGCAGCAGCAACGTATCAGCAGAACATCACAGCAGCAGCATATCAGTAACCAGATGCAACATACCATGATTTCCATGCCTCGGTTTCTCGAATCATAACATTCTCCTTCCCCTTTTTGTACTCAATATCATAATCAAGCCCCAACATCTTCATCAGCACTTTTCTTTGTATCCTTGTGACATTTTTCCGCTCTAACAAGTGCTTAAGACTTTGATGATCAGTCTTAATGATAAAATGATGCCCATCCAAGTAATGCCTCCATTTTTCCACCGCAAGCAAAATTGCAAGGTACTCCTTCTCATACGTGGAAAGAGCTTGGTGCTTTGCACCCAATGCTTGGCTGAGGTATGCTATAGGCCTTCCTCCCTGAGATTACACTGCCCCAACACCACTTCCATAGAAAGAGTCTTTCTTCAACAAATCTGTGAGTGGCTTGGCTAAGGCTCCATAATTGGCCACAAACTTGCGGTAATAGCCAGTTAGACCCAAAAATCCCCTTAATTGTTTCAAAGTAACCGGGACAGACCATTCTTTCATGGCTAAGACCTTTGAGGGATCGGTGGCAACTCCTTCACAAGAGATCACATGGCCAAGATATTCCAAATTAGTTTGAGAAAAAGAACACTTGGCCAACTTAGCATACAACCTGTGCTCCCGCAAGACCAAAAACACTTCCCTCAAATGCTTCAAATGCTCCTTGAAAGATGCACTGTAAATCAGGATGTCATCAAAGAAAACCAACACAAATCTCCTAAGGAATTGTTTGAAAACATCGTTCATAAGAGCCTGAAATGTTGCTGGTATGTTTGTCAAGCCAAATGGCATGACCACGAACTCAAAGTGTGCACGATGTGTGCGGAATGCTGTCTTGTACACATCGAGCTCACCCACTCTAATTTGATGATATCCTTGCCGTAGATCCAACTTGGAAAAGACTTGAGCTCCATACAACTCATCTAGCAAATCATCTATAACTGGTATAGAAAACTTGTCCTTAACAGTCATAGAGTTGAGTTGCCTATAATCAATACACATGCGAGCCGTGCCATCCTTTTTCTTGATAAGAATAATCGGAGAGGCAAAGGGGCTATGGCTTGGCTGTATAAAGTTGGTCTTAAGCAACTCTTCAACTTGCTTCTCAATCTCCGACCTCTGAGCATGAGGGTGTCTGTAAGGCCTAAGCTTCACCGGCTCTGCACCCTCTTTTAGAGGAATAACATGGTCTAAACTCCTATTGGGAGGTAAAGACTTGGGCACCTCAAACACATCTTCAAATTCTTTGATCACTGCCTGCACTTCTGGCTCGGTTATGCCAATTAATTCAGTAGGAGCAATAGCAAACAGCTGGCCAACCCACTGAAATGCACAACTCTGAATTCCCTTCTTCAAGTTACTTCCCTTCATTACTTGTAATTAAGCTTGCTCTACTATCCCTTGCAAAGTGACCTTAGAGCCCTGACCTTCAAAAGAAACCGTGAGGTTAGCATAATCAAACTCCAAAGGGCTATAAGTTCTCATCCAATTGACCCCAAGCACCATGTCACACCCTCCCAAAGGAAGGATTCTAAAGTCATAGCTGAACTTGCGGTCTTGCATCAGCCAAGAGAACCCTTGGCACATGTTTTGAGTAGTTACTGATTTCCCATCAGCCACGGTAACAGCAAGAGGATGAGTTTTTATCACTTCATGACCCACTTTCTTGACCACTTTAGGATCAACAAAGCTATGAGTACTCCCACTATCAATGAGAATGATAACAGACCTTTTACCAGCCTTCCCTTTGATCCGGACCGTGATATGAGCCCCATTACCTGTCAAAGCTTTCACTGAAATCTCCACTGCAGCATCATCCAAACTTTCCTCGATTTCCTTATCTGAATCAGTTCCTTCCTCTGCAATTTCCTCACCAGCAGAGAGCTCACCAGCACTAGTCCCTTCAGCAGTCATGAGGAACTTTGGATTACACTTGTGGCCAAATTGGTAAGGTTGATTACATCGATAACACATTCTCTGCTGCTGCCTTTCATTTGTTATGTTGGTTCTGAACTTGACAGACCCTTGCTGAGGTCTGGAGCTGCTTCCACGAGGTCTGGAAGCATCACTTGGAGATAGAACTGTGGATTCATAAAGCTTGGCTTTAGCATAAGCCATAGATAGAGTAGTAGGATCAACGAATTTAACCAAGTTCTTCAACTAGGGCTTCAAGCCACTTATAAAAGCTGATACATAATAAGACTCTGAGGCCTGAATTTCAGCTATGATGCTAGCTCGGAGATTCTCAAATCTGGTCATATAATCCTTCATAGATGTCTCTTGCTTCACCTTATTGAATTTATCCACAATATCGCTTTCATCCTCATGACTATACCAGTCACACAAGGCCTTCGCAAACTCAATCCATGAGATGGAAGGATTGCTTTTCATCAAGCTATAGAACCACACTTCATGATCACCAAGCAAATACACCGCAACAATTTGTACCTTCTCTGATTCATCAATGTTGTAGAAGTGGAAGTAACGTTCACACCTCCTCAGCCAAGAATGAGGTTGCTTCCCTTCGAAAGCATCTATCTGTACCCGAGGCTGCCTATGGCCACTACTTCTGCTGTTGGAAGTCTCCTCATTGCTGCTGCCAATAATAAGGCGGTCTATCCAAATGATCCACATTCGCTTCCCTAGATCTATTAGTGTCCTCCATTTCACGAGCTCGACCTTCAGTTGCTGCATTCCAATATGAAAGTCGAGATTGCACATGCTCACTGTGACCCTGCCTGTTGGTTATCTCAGCTTCATGAACTCGATCTTGAGCCCCAGCACCAACATCATGACTTAAGGCTTCAGCTCTCACTGATGGATTAGCTTGCAACACACTAGCAGGTATTAATGGTTCCGGCATAATAGGAGGACTTGGCCTCCTAAATTACTCTCGAATTTCTGCTAACTTTACTTCCAACTGCTGCATTTCGCGATCAAACCGCAAGTTAAACTTCTCCTCCAATTCTTATGATTGTCGTGTGACCTGATCAGAGACCACATGCTCCACCTGCTGAATCCATTGATCAAGCTTTACATCCATTTGCTGGTTCATTTGCGAGATCTGCTGATTCATTTGCAAGAGCTGCTGATTTATTTGCTGAGAGGATTCAGCATTAGATTGCCTGATTTGAGCAAGGATCGCCTGCAATTGACTGTCCAATTGTGCTTTGTGACCACATCTCGATCAAGTGCAACACTGCTGCCAATGACATCAGCATATGAAGATTTAGCAGCTGCCTTAGCTGCTGCCGATCTGGTGGTAATTGCTCCTAACACTGCAATCTCTGTTGATTACATCGATTACTATGATTCAAGAGGTGTAATTGTTATCAAATCCGTTGAAATGGAAGCCAAACGAGGCTCTGATACCAATTGTTAAGATCGTGATTAAATCTTGATCTTAACCTTAGATAAAGAGAGTAAGGGATGAGAAAGAAGTAAAGGAGATGAGGAAATAGAGAGAATTAGATGAGAGAAAGAATGTTTAATCTCAAAGATATTGGTTTGATATTTCATTGAATGAGTAAGAATTATACATGAACAATCTATTTATAGGAATCTAGTTACATTGAACTAAAAATGCACTCCTACCCGGCTAACCGCCTTTGGCGCCAAAACCCAATTCAAACATTACAAGCACATGGCACCTTATTACATCAAAAACGAGTAAGAAACATAACAAACATCATTTGGAAATCGTGGACCAAAGAGTCCAACCAACAATTAGAGAAGCCTTTGAGAGATAACATGCTGAAATGGAGTGTAATCTAGTAGCCCAGCGTGAAAACTTTGCCATCATGATAGGCATAATAAATGATATTGGAACCTCAATTAATGATGGGCTTCACAAGGAGACAGAAAGAGTCTTAGCTGAAATGAACTCAACCTTGTCTTCTACTTCTACCCTTATTACTAAGGACATGGCGAGACAGATAGTAGTTGAGGTTGAGCATATGTTTCACAAGGCGAGGCTCACAATGTCTTGGATCAAGCCATTAGAGAGGATAATAAGCAGCTTAGGCTTGCAACCCTTTCGTCAGTACCAATTGGATATCCTCGTGAGGCTCTTTCGAGCTCAAGATTACCGGTTGCTTAGGGTGGCTACATTGTCCCTGAGAGAACGAAAAACCTATTAATGGCAAACCCAAGTGTCGCACACTTGGAATCCAACCATACTAAAGACAGCATGCTCCTTGGAGTTGTTGGGCCTTCGAATTAGGTTTTTCTCTGGCTTCGAGGGACCTCAACACAAATATGCAGGTGTTGCTAGTCCTTGAGATAGGGGGGCACAACCGTTCATACGCCTTAGGTAGTAGAGGTAGCCTTGAGTCCCACTCAAGGCCTTGAAGAAGGAGTGCAAGGGCAGGTACCCAATTTTGGGAGCCAGCTTCCCTTTCCTAGACCTCTTCATGTTTAGCACACTAGGGGCAAGCTAACCTCCCACTTCCTCAAGATCACAACTTGGGAATTGATTAAGGAAGGATGAACCAATGGCCTGGTAATATTAGTGTGCTCCCAGGAATACCATATAACCTAGGTCCTGCTAGAACATACTTCGTGGCCAACCAAGCGTATGGACAACTTGATCAAGGGGGTTACCCTGGGCTTGGGGGGCAACAACCGTTCCCACACCCGATTGTGATGGATGCTCAGAGGTATCCTGCAAATCCCCCTCAAGATCGTCACCCTCTCGGGGGGCAATCACAATCACAAATCCTACCCCTCAAGGACCAATTGGCTACCTTATCGAATTGATGTATGGGCCAGGCCCTAGAAGGGTCAATAGACCATTGTATAGTAAACCTTACCCTAACTACATAGATAGGGGCTACCCATTTCCTCGAGGATACAAAATCTTCTAGTTTACCCTATTCTCAGGAGAGGGAACTGTGTCTACCCTTTGAGCACTGCACAAGATTCAATTGCCAATGTAGAGAAGCAGCTGATAATCAGTATCTTAAGTTATGGTTGTTTCCCAGTCTCTAACTGGGACCACTTTTCAGTGGTACATTATCTTGCCTCTTAATTCCATTTGTTATTGGCATAACATGGCCAGGAAATTCTAGGCTCAATTCCCAAGAATGAAATTAGGAACTTCCATGTCTAACTTCACTCGAATGAGACAAAAGCCAAGTGAATCGGTGGAATATTATATTAACCCGTTCAAGAGAGCTCGGTTAAAATGCATTCTCTTCCTGAGGCTAAATAAGCCAAGCTAGCCTTGAATGGCATGGATATTGAATTTAGGAAGAAATTCAAGGGCTCTAACTTTACGATGCTCTTATAGCTGGCATAATTTGTCGACAGATATGAAGCTGTATTAACAGAAGGAGGCTTGAACAAAAATAGCGTGTATAGGACATACGTACACGAGTTAATCGAAGAGGATGAAGATCCTCTATACATGATTGACATTGCTGAATACATCATGGGACCTCCTGTGGTTTGCAATCCTTTGATCAAGAAGAATATCAAAGCCAGAAAGTCTTATCAATCCCAAGACTTGAAGAAATATTCGTTTGACTTCTTAAGAGCTGACATAACATTCGATTGGCTTGAGGCAAAAAAAAAAAAAAAAAAAGCAAAGATCAGGGGTAAACATAGAAAGCCTGACCCAAATTCTACTAAAGGGAATGTATACTATAAATGGCATGATTCGTTGACCCATTCAATGAAGAACTACATTATCTTTAGAAATGTGGTTCAAGATGCCGTAGAGGCAAGGGAGTTGATCTTCTCTAGAGAAGGACATATGGGCATTGACAAAGACCCTTTCTCTAGCCTTGCCTAAGTTAATATAATTGAGGTAGCAAGCCCTTATGATGCACATTATAGCTAAATTAATGGCAAATCTCTACGTAGGATGAGTATAGATGAAGATTTTTTGGCTGTAGCTAACACTTTTATTTCACAGGCCGCTAGAGTTAGGAACACTGAGGTTCCCTAGAACATTAGTAAGGTTGCCAGAAGGTCACTGCAAGGGGCACATCACGGCTGAACATCTGACACGTGATTATGTTACATTTCACGGGTTTCTAAAAAAGCAATTAGAGGAAGGAGTTATTCTTCTACTTAGAGAAGAAGAGCTACCCATGGGAAATCTCATTAACGACCATTGGTAGGCAGTCCTCGCTTCTAAGAAGCAAGCATCGAGGAAACGCTTGCGCCTTACACATGACCTCTGCGACGGTTGTGACCACAAGTTGATGTCTAAAATGAAGATGCTGAGCCTTTACCCAAAGAAAAAGCCAACTCCATTAACAAAGACATGACTAATGGGACCTCCTTGAGGTCTTATTTTGAAGACCTAGATCATCATGAGAACTGGGCATCCAAGGAGAAATCCGAAATACCACCGGCTAGACGTGAACAGTTAGGACACCAGCCTTCCGAGATCCAATTTGGTAATGTCTGGAAGACGAATCACCTCAATCAAGAGGTGGTTAGTCCCTCTAGTCTTGCTCGAACTAAGAAGAGGGGGCAGCTTAGCAAAGGACTATCCCTAACACTTGCTTAAACAGGCTCTTTTAAGAGGAAGCCAGGGTCTGCAAGGCTAAGAAAACTAAGAGTATGGATCTTAGAGATCCAACAACTGAGTCTAGGCTCATTGCTACCATTGATAAAGGGCAACCACACAAGAAGCTTGAGAGTTGCACCAATCTCTCATCTTCTGAAGAACACGAGTCTTGGTGGGATTAGCCAAGAAAGAATTCCCTGGCTTAGAGATCAGTTGATTACGAAGAGGAGTACTCCCCTCTCAACATTAACATAGTGGAACCTCTAGACCGTGTCAATCGAATATGGTCTGACATTAATAATGGGCCTACAGACTCTGTTGGAAATGTAAGTCCTCAATGTCATCATTAAAGGAGATTCGCATAAGTAGAAGGGGAGTTTCAATGCTTGAGCAATGCCTCGAATAGGTACTTTCCAGTAGTGCAATAGCTATGGAATAAGTTCAGTAGTGTGCAGTTTGAACAAATCCCTAGACATCAAAACAAAGCAGTCAATGACTTGGCTAGTTAACTTTAGGGTACAAGTTGTCCAGGACTTGGTGCGAAGAGACCATGGTCATTAAGACTTAAGTTTTAAACCACAACCTTGGGTTGGCTGAGACTTTTAGATTGTAGAGCGAAGTCGTACCAAGTGAACACTTGGATTGCTTTGAAATCCATCACACTGTCCTAAGTCAACATGAGGACTGGAGGAAGCCTTTAATAGATTACTTCAAGAACCCTCAAGACTAAATTAAAGGCAGAAAGATGAAAATGAGAGCACATAGATTCCATCTAGACGATGAATCTGGAGAGTTATATAAAAGGGACACTAGTGGAGTGCTTCTCAGGTTCCCTAACTTGGATGAAGCAATGCTAGTAATGGTAGAAGGCCATGAAGGCATCTGTGGATCCTATTCAGCTGCCTATAAGATGCATTGGCTCATCAGACGTTATGTCTATTTTTAGCCATCAATGATAGATGATTGCATAAAGTACCCTAAGGAGTGCAGAGCATGCCAAAGACATAAGCATGTACCAAGAGTCCTTGCAATTGAGTTGCATGCTATTGTCAAACCATGGTCCTTCAAAGGTTAGGCAATGGACATCATAGGGGAAATTAACACCCCCCCCCCCCCCCCCCCCCCCCTCTTTTTTGGCAAGCAACACTCTAACATTCTTGTGGACATGGACTACCTTACAAAATGGGTAGAGGCTAAACCATAATCAGCAAGGCATCATTGATTTTATTAAAGACTACATCCTATGTTGGTTTGGTATTCTTGAAACCATAACTGTGGACCAAGCTAAGGTGTTCAAAGGAGCTGAGGTTAAGGAGTTTACCAAGAGTTTCAACATATAAATTTTGAACTCAACACCTTACTATGCTCAAGATAAGTCTAATTTATTATATAATTATTTTTATCATTTTGATTCATTTTGATTAATTTTTAATCGTTTTACATCAAATTTTTATCGCTTTTGCTCGGTTTCGCTCTTTTTGACTCATATTGCCATTTTCTTGCAAAAACACTTATTTTATGCTAAATCTTGCTAGGTTTTATCATCAAAATCAATATTTGAATGCAAGATACATCAACAAAAGCATAAAAATGAGCTAAACCAATCAAAATACTAGTTTTAGCAAGACTAGTATTTTGATTGGTTTAGCTCATTTTTATGCTTTTGTTGATGTATCTTGCATTCAAATATTGATTTTGATGATAAAACCTAGCAAGATTTAGCATAAAATAAGTGTTTTTGCAAGAAAATGGCAATATGAGTCAAAAAGAGCGAAACCGAGCAAAAGCGATAAAAATTTGATGTAAAACGATTAAAAATTAATCAAAATGAATCAAAATGATAAAAATAATTATATAATAAATTAGACTTATCAATTTCCTTGAGCATAGTAAGGTGTTGAGTTCAAAATTTATATGTTGAAACTATTGGTAAACTCCTTAACCTCAGCTCCTTTGAACACCTTAGCTTGGTCCACAGTTATGGTTTCAAGAATACCAAACCAACATAGGATGTAGTCTTTAATACAATCAATGATGCCTTGCTGATTATGGTTTAGCCTCGACCCATTTTGTAAGGTAGTCCATGTCCACAAGAATGTTAGAGTGTTGCTTGCCAGAAGAGGGGCGCGGGGGGGGGGGGGGGGGGGGGGGGGGGGGTGTGGGGGTGTTAATTTCCCCTATGATTTCCATTGCCTAACCTTTGAAGGACCATGGTTTGACAATAGCATGCATCTCAATTGCAAGGACTCTTGGTACATGCTTATGTCTTTGGCATGCTCTGCACTCCTTAGGGTACTTTATGCAATCATCTATCATTGATGGCTAAAAATAGACATAACGTCTGATGAGCCAATGCATCTTATAGGCAGCTGAATAGGATCCACAGATGCCTTCATGGCCTTCTACCATTACTAGCATTGCTTCATCCAAGTTAGGGAACCTGAGAAGCACTCCACTAGTGTCCCTTTTATATAACTCTCCAGATTCATCGTCTAGATGGAATCTATGTGCTCTCATTTTCATCTTTCTGCCTTTAATTTAGTCTTGAGGGTTCTTGAAGTAATCTATTAAAGGCTTCCTCCAGTCCTCATGTTGACTTAGGACAGTGTGATGGATTTCAAAGCAATCCAAGTGTTCACTTGGTACGACTTCGCTCTACAATCTAAAAGTCTCAGCCAACCCAAGGTTGTGGTTTAAAACTTAAGTCTTAATGACCATGGTCTCTTCGCACCAAGTCCTGGACAACTTGTACCCTAAAGTTAACTAGCCAAGTCATTGACTGCTTTGTTTTGATGTCTAGGGATTTGTTCAAACTGCACACTACTGAACTTATTCCATAGCTATTGCACTACTGGAAAGTACCTATTCGAGGCATTGCTCAAGCATTGAAACTCCCCTTCTACTTATGCGAATCTCCTTTAATGATGACATTGAGGACTTACATTTCCAACAGAGTCTGTAGGCCCATTATTAATGCCTCATACTCTGCCATGTTGTTGGAACATTTTCCAACTAAAGTGACTGCTAAATTGGTTATAAATCAAACGGGGGATTCTATCATTATTCCGACTCAAGCACTTGAATTGGTCCTTGATCCCTCGATGTATATTTTCTAAGGGACCATTTCCACCTCTTGGAGTTGGTCTAGCTCGTAGTCGAAGCCAATGTGAATGTTTGGGTGATCAGCTAAAACGTTTGCTAAGGCTTAATCTTTGACAGACTTTTGTGACATATAAACCAACTAAAACTAAAGTAGAGCAATACTCCACTTGTTTAATCTCCCTCTCATCAAAGTTTTATCAAGGATGTATTTAAGGACATCTGTTTGAGCAACCACATAGACGGTAAATGCTAAGAAATAATGTCTCAATTTTACCGATTTAAAGAACAAAGATACACACAGTTTCTCAACTGAGGAGCATTTTATTTCATATTCATTTATGCAATGGCTATGGTAGAACACATGTTCGAACCCTTTCTCATTGTCTTATACAAGCAAACAGCCAATAGATTCCTTAGAAGCAGAGACACAAATCTTCAAAACTGTGCCTCGCTTTGGAGGAATGAGAACTGGCGACCAGATCAAGTACTCCTCGATGGCCTCGAAAGTTACTTAATGTGGCTCCTCCCAATTGAAGTCCTTCTCAGACTTGAGTCTCAGTAGTGGAGAGAAGACTTTCGTTTTTCCTGCAACATTCAAGATTACCCATCTTATGAAATTAACCATGCCCTAAGATGAATTGAAGCTCCTTTTGCTTGAAGGCAGTTTGGCAAGTTGAATGGGCTTAATCTTATTGACGTCCACCTCAATGCCCCTCTGGTGTAACAGAAAACCATGAAACTTTCCACCGTGTATGCCAAAGGCACATTTTAATAGATTAATCTTGAGGTTATGGGTCCTCATTCTAAGGAACGCCCCTTCAAGTCTTCCAAGTGTTTGACTTAGGACATTGATTTGACCATGATATCATCTATGTAGACTTCCATGGTCTTGCCAATGAGGTCATAAAGGATCTTGTTCATGGCTCTCTGGTAGGTGGCGCTAGCACTTTTTAAGCCCAATGGCATAGCCACCCACTCAAAGGTTCCTATTGACCTAAGACACCTGAATATTTTCTTATGGGTACCCTCCGAAGTAATCTTAACTTGGTAGTACCCATAATAGACGTCCATAAAATACAAGACCTCATGCCTCGAAGCTGAGTCAATGAGCACATCAGCAATTGGCATTGAGAATTTGTCCTTTGAAGTGGTTGCACTTAGATCTTTGAAGTCAATACAGACCCTGATTTTACCATTTTTCTTAATGACAGGAACAATATTTTCCAACCATTCAACATACCTAGCAGTCCTGATAAATTTTGCCTTAATGATTCTTTCGATCTCCTCCTTGACCAAATTTCCCCTATGATGTCTATTGCCCAACCTTTGAAGGACCATGGTTTGACAATAGCATGCATCTCAATTGCAAGGACTCTTGGTACATGCTTATGTCTTTGGCATGCTCTGCACTCCTTAGGGTACTTTATGCAATCATCCATCATTGATGGCCAAAAATAGACATAACTTCTGATGAGCCAATGCATCTTATAGGCAGCTGAATAGGATCCACAGATGCCTTTATGGCCTTCTACCGTTACTAGCATTGCTTCATCCAAGTTAGGGAACCTGAGAAGCACTCCACTAGTGTCCCTTTTATATAACTCTCTAGATTCATCGTCTAGATGGAATCTATGTGCTCTCATTTTCATCTTTCTGCCTTTAATTTAGTCTTGAGGGTTCTTGAAGTAATCTATTAAAGGCTTCCTCCAGTCCTCATGTTGACTTAGGACAGTGTGATGGATTTCAAAGCAATCCAAGTGTTCACTTGGTATGACTTCGCTCTACAATCTGAAAGTCTCAGCAAACCCAAGGTCGTGGTTTAAAACTTAAGTCTTAATGACCATGGTCTCTTCGCACCAAGTCCTGGATAACTTGTACCCTAAAGTTAACTAAGCCAAGTCATTGACTTCTTTGTTTTGATGTCTAGGGATTTGTTCAAACTGCACACTACTGAACTTATTCCATTGCTATTGCACTACTGGAAAGTACCTATTCGAGGCGTTGCTCAAGCATTGAAACTCCCCTTCTACTTATGCGAATCTCCTTCAATGATGACATTGAGGACCTACATTTCCAATAGAGTCTGTAGGCCTATTGTTAATGCTTTATACTCTGCCATGTTGTTGGAACATTTGCCAACTAAAGTGATTGCTAAATTGGTTATAAATCAAACGGGGGATTCTATCATTATTCCGATTCAAGCACTTGAATTGGTCCTTGATCCCTCGATGTATAGTTTCTAAGGGACCATTTCCACCTCTTGGAGTTGGTCTAGCTCGTAGTCTAAGCCAATGTGAATGTTTGGGTGATCAGCTAAAATGTTTGCTAAGGCTTAATCTTTGACTGACTTTTGTGACATATAAACCAACTAAAACTAAAGTAGAGCAATACTCCACTTGTTTAATCTCCCTCTCATCAAAGTTTTATCAAGGATGTATTTAAGGACATCTGTTTGAGCAACCACATAGACGGTAAATGCTAAGAAATATTGTCTCAATTTTACCGATTTAAGGAACAAAGATACACACAGTTTCTCAATTGAGGAGCATTTTATTTCATATTCATTTATGCAATGGCTATGGTAGAACACAACATGTTCGAACCCTTTCTCATTGTCTCATACAAGCAAACAGCCAATAGATTCCTTAGAAGCAGAGACACAAATCTTCAAAACTGTGCCTTGCTTTGGAGGAATGAGAACTGGCGACCAGATCAAGTACTCCTTGATGGCCTCGAAAGTTACTTAATGGGGCTCCTCCCAATTGAAGTCCTTCTTAGACTTGAGTCTCAATTGTGGAGAGAAGACTTTCGTTTTTCCTGCAACATTCAAGATTGCCCATCTTATGAAATTAACCATGCCCCAAGATGAATTGAAGCTCCTTTTGCTCGAAGGCAGTTTGGCAAGTTGAATGGGATTAATCTTATTGACGTCCACCTCAATGCCCCTCTGGTGTAACAGAAAACCATGAAACTTTCCACCGTGTATGCCAAAGGCACATTTTAATAGATTAATCTTAAGGTCATGGGTCCTCATTCTAAGGAACGCCCCTTCAAGTCTTCCAAGTGTTTGACTTAGGACATTGATTTGACCATGATATCATCTATGTAGACTTCCATGGTCTTGCCAATGAGGTCATAAAGGATCTTGTTCATGGCTCTCTGGTAGGTGGCGCTAGCATTTTTTAAGCCCAATGGCATAGCCACCCACTCAAAGGTTCCTATTGACCTAAGACACCCGAATATTTTCTTATGGGTACCCTTCGAAGTAATCTTAACTTGGTAGTACCCACAATAGACCTCCATAAAATACAAGACCTCATGCCTCAAAGCTGAGTCAATGAGCACATCAGCAATTGGCATTGAGAATTTGTCCTTTGAAGTTGTTGCACTTAGATCTTTGAAGTCAATACAGACCCTGATTTTACCATTTTTCTTAATGACAGGAACAATATTTTCCAACCATTCAACATACCTAGCAATCCTGATAAATTTTGCCTTTATGAGTCTTTCGATCTCCTCCTTGACCAAATTAATAACTTGTTGGGACATTCTCCTCTAGGACTGAATGATGGGCCTTGGGCCTGGCTTTATAGGAAGCCTATGCTCAATCGCCTTTCCGTCTAGGCTAGGCCCCGTGTGATGGTCCAGAAAAATAGTCCTGGAACTCACGAAGTAAGGTCAAATACTGCTCTCTTTGCTCTTTAGAATGCCTAAGTTAACCTTAAGAAGGGGTCTTGAACTTTAACCCTCAAATTGTCCATCTTGGTTGGTATTGCTCTTAAGTCAAAGAGTTCTAGCTCTTTGACTTGCATTGTCTAGACCTTGAAAGCACTGAATAGATGCTCAGTCCAAAGTTGATCCTCAGCATGCCAAGCCACGAGCCTTGCTGATGTAGAGGAAACAGCCTCTTTGGCCATCAGTGGGAGGTCTTAGATCCTCTGCAAAAGGGTTCTGGTATGCCTTAGAAATCTCATTCTTTAAGAAGGTTCATTATGCATCCCCAGAAATCATAGTTTTCAGACCTTATACTAACTTGACCAACCCCAGCTCCAGTGAGTCGGCTATCAAGGATGGCTATTGTGTCTTGTTATTGAGTAGACTATGGAGTGGCCATTTTGACGTCAAGCAGTCCCATGCCATCTTCATTGAACTTTTTCTTAGTTGAAGCAAGCCATGAATGGCCTATTATCTGCCATAACAACCTCGCACTTGTCATCGATCTAGAAGATTAACAACCAGTATAATGAAGATGGGATACAATAATTGTCATCTAACCAATCTCTTCCAAGTGAAGTATTATAGGTTGATGAAGTGTCCACCATAAAAAAGGTTGTTAGCTTGCTTAAGCCGCCAATAGTCAACTCAATCAGGATGACCCCTTCATAGTCAGTAGTAGCCCCCGAAAAGCCATAGATTGCAACATCCGAAGCTATCAGGTCATCTCGAGATTTACCAATGACCCCCAACACATAGAAAGGCAAGAAATTGATGGGTGCACCATTATCCACAAAGACCCTATTGACCATAATGCCATCAAATTTTGCCTTGATGTATAGGGATTTGATGTGTTTATTGGTGGTGTTAGGCCCATCAAACATCATCTTTAGGGATGGCAATAGGGTGGGTATGGGTATAAGTGAAGGGGATACAGGTATAGCGTTGTACCTGCCCCGCCCCATCCCGCCCCACCCCATCCACACCCACCATATCCGCTTCATTTTGTAGCATAGTTTACTTTCAAATTAAAAAATACGTGCTTAAATGCAATAACTTAAATTATTTATCAATATTATAAAAATTATAATTGAATTTTTAAAAATAGTATTAAATAATTAATATGGAAAGGTATAGATAATCGTTTTCTACACTCATTAGGAAGGGTACAGGGCGAGTAATGGACACCCGTTGAATACCCATGGCTAATGGGGTGGGTGTGGGTATAGGTTTTTACCCGCCAGGGTAGTGGGCGTGGATTTGGGTGTTGGGTACGGATATGGAAGAGGCATCCCTGTACCCACCCATCCCATTGCCATCCCTAATCATCTTCATTAAGTCAGATGTTTCATCGATTTAGATGTTAGGGTATTAACTTTGAAAGACATACAATCGGGGTTACCTCTTTTGGTTGCTACTTCAGCCACAAGTTCCAACTAGGGATCTTCGTCCGATGCTATAACATCCCCTTCAAGGCCTTCTTGAGTATTAGTTGCCATGAACTCCAAAGGGAGGAGCAAGGTAGTTTTAATATCAACCTTTTAAGGGATCGTCCCAAATTTTATCTAGACCCCTTGATCTGTTTCATTTTCAGGACTTCCATCTTCGGGTGCATCCTAATCATACTTTTGGGGACTGCCATCGGTTAGCATGCCCTGCTCTAGAGGTTTGTCTTTTGGATCAACTGTTGGAGTTTGAGACTCCTCCATAGGTTAGGGGAAGTCTTCTTCGTGGAAGTCATTCTCAATGTCAGACCATATTCGATTGACACAGTCTAGAGGTTCCACTATGTTAATGTTGAGAGGGGAGTACTCCTCTTCGTAATCAACTGATCTCTAAGCCAGGGAATTCTTTCTTGGCTAATCCCACCAAGACTCGTGTTCTTCAGAAGATGAGAGATTGGTGCAGCTCTCAAGCTTCTTGTGTGGTTGCCCTTTATCAATGGTAGCAATGAGCCTAGACTCAGTTGTTGGATCTCTAAGATCCATACTCTTAGTTTTCTTAGCCTTGCAGACCCTGGCTTCCTCTTAAAAGAGCCTGTTTAAGCAAGTGTTAGGGATAGTCCTTTGCTAAGCTGCCCCCTCTTCTTAGTTCGAGTAAGACTAGAGGGACTAACCACCTCTTGATTGAGGTGATTCGTCTTCCAGACATTACCAAATTGGATCTCGGAAGGCTGGTGTCCTAACTGTTCACGTCTAGCCGGTGGTATTTCGGATTTCTCCTTGGATGCCCAGTTCTCATGATGATCTAGGTCTTCAAAATAAGACCTCAAGGAGGTCCCATTAGTCATGTCTTTGTTAACGGAGTTGGCTTTTTCTTTGGGTAAAGGCTCAGCATCTTCATTTTAGACATCAACTTGTGGTCACAACCCTCGCAGAGGTCATGTGTAAGGCGCAAGCGTTTCCTCGATGCTTGCTTCTTAGAAGCGAGGACTGCCTACCAATGGTCGTTAATGAGATTTCCCATGGGTAGCTCTTCTTCTCTAAGTAGAAGAATAACTCCTTCCTCCAATTGCTTTTTTAGAAACCCGTGAAATGTAACATAATCACGTGTCAGATGTTCAGCCGTGATGTGCCCCTTGCAGTGACCTTCTGGCAACCTTACTAATGTTCTAGGGAACCTCAGTGTTCCTAACTCTAGCGGCCTGTGAAATAAAAGTGTTAGCTACAGCCAAAAAATCTTCATCTATACTCATCCTACGTAGAGATTTGCCATTAATTTAGCTATAATGTGCATCATAAGGGCTTGCTACCTCAATTATATTAACTTAGGCAAGGCTAGAGAAAGGGTCTTTGTCAATGCCCATATGTCCTTCTCTAGAGAAGATCAACTCCCTTGCCTCTACGGCATCTTGAACCACATTTCTAAAGATAATGTAGTTCTTCATTGAATGGGTCAACGAATCATGCCATTTATAGTATACATTCCCTTTAGTAGAATTTGGGTCAGGCTTTCTATGTTTACCCCTGATCTTTGCTTTTTTTTTTTTTTTGCCTCAAGCCAATCGAATGTTATGTCAGCTCTTAAGAAGTCAAACGAATATTTCTTCAAGTCTTGGGATTGATAAGACTTTCTGGCTTTGATATTCTTCTTGATCAAAGGATTGCAAACCACAGGAGGTCCCATGATGTATTCAGCAATGTCAATCATGTATAGAGGATCTTCATCCTCTTCGATTAACTCGTGTACGTATGTCCTATACACGCTATTTTTGTTCAAGCCTCCTTCTGTTAATACAGCTTCATATCTGTCGACAAATTATGCCAGCTATAAGAGCATCGTAAAGTTAGAGCCCTTGAATTTCTTCCTAAATTCAATATCCATGCCATTCAAGGCTAGCTTGGCTTATTTAGCCTCAGGAAGAGAATGCATTTTAACCGAGCTCTCTTGAACGGGTTAATATAATATTCCACCGATTCACTTGGCTTTTGTCTCATTCGAGTGAAGTTAGACATGGAAGTTCCTAATTTCATTCTTGGGAATTGAGCCTAGAATTTCCTGGCCATGTTATGCCAATAACAAATGGAATTAAGAGGCAAGATAATGTACCATTGAAAAGTGGTCCCAGTTAGAGACTGGGAAACAACCATAACTTAAGATACTGATTATCAGCTGCTTCTCTACATTGGCAATTGAATCTTGTGCAGTGCTCAAAGGGTAGACACAGTTCCCTCTCCTGAGAATAGGGTAAACTAGAAGATTTTGTATCCTCGAGGAAATGGGTAGCCCCTATCTATGTAGTTAGGGTAAGGTTTACTATACAATGGTCTATTGACCCTTCTAGGGCCTGGCCCATACATCAATTCGATAAGGTAGCCAATTGGTCCTTGAGGGGTAGGATTTGTGATTGTGATTGCCCCCCGAGAGGGTGACGATCTTGAGGGGGATTTGCAGGATACCTCTGAGCATCCATCACAATCGGGTGTGGGAACGGTTGTTGCCCCCCAAGCCCAGGGTAACCCCCTTGATCAAGTTGTCCATACGCTTGGTTGGCCACGAAGTATGTTCTAGCAGGACCTAGGTTATATGGTATTCCTGGGAGCACACTAATATTACCAGGCCATTGGTTCATCCTTCCTTAATCAATTCCCAAGTTGTGATCTTGAGGAAGTGGGAGGTTAGCTTGCCCCTAGTGTGCTAAACATGAAGAGGTCTAGGAAAGGGAAGCTGGCTCCCAAAATTGGGTACCTGCCCTTGCACTCCTTCTTCAAGGCCTTGAGTGGGACTCAAGGCTACCTCTACTACCTAAGGCGTATGAACGGTTGTGCCCCCCTATCTCAAGGACTAGCAACACCTGCATATTTGTGTTGAGGTCCCTCGAAGCCAGAGAAAAACCTAATTCGAAGGCCCAACAACTCCAAGGAGCATGCTGTCTTTAGTATGGTTGGATTCCAAGTGTGCGACACTTGGGTTTGCCATTAATAGGTTTTTCGTTCTCTCAGGGACAATGTAGCCACCCTAAGCAACCGGTAATCTTGAGCTCGAAAGAGCCTCACGAGGATATCCAATTGGTACTGACGAAAGGGTTGCAAGCCTAAGCTGCTTATTATCCTCTCTAATGGCTTGATCCAAGACATTGTGAGCCTCGCCTTGTGAAACATATGCTCAACCTCAACTACTATCTGTCTCGCCATGTCCTTAGTAATAAGGGTAGAAGTAGAAGACAAGGTTGAGTTCATTTCAGCTAAGACTCTTTCTGTCTCCTTGTGAAGCCCATCATTAATTGAGGTTCCAATATCATTTATTATGCCTATCATGATGGCAAAGTTTTCACGCTGGGCTACTAGATTACACTCCATTTCAGCATGTTATCTCTCAAAGGCTTCTCTAATTGTTGGTTGGACTCTTTGGTCCACGATTTCCAAATGATGTTTGTTATGTTTCTTACTCGTTTTTGATGTAATAAGGTGCCATGTGCTTGTAATGTTTGAATTGGGTTTTGGCGCCAAAGGCGGTTAGCCGGGTAGGAGTGCATTTTTAGTTCAATGTAACTAGATTCCTATAAATAGATTGTTCATGTATAATTCTTACTCATTCAATGAAATATCAAACCAATATCTTTGAGATTAAACATTCTTTCTCTCATCTAATTCTCTCTATTTCCTCATCTCCTTTACTTCTTTCTCATCCCTTACTCTCTTTATCTAAGGTTAAGATCAAGATTTAATCACGATCTTAACAATTGGTATCAGAGCCTCGTTTGGCTTCCATTTCAACGGATTTGATAACAATTACACCTCTTGAATCATAGTAATCGATGTAATCAACAGAGATTGCAGTGTTAGGAGCAATTACCACCAGATCGGCAGCAGCTAAGGCAGCTGCTAAATCTTCATATGCTGATGTCATTGGCAGCAGTGTTGCACTTGATCGAGATGTGGTCACAAAGCACAATTGGACAGTCAATTGCAGGCGATCCTTGCTCAAATCAGGCAATCTAATGCTGAATCCTCTCAGCAAATAAATCAGCAGCTCTTGCAAATGAATCAGCAGATCTCGCAAATGAACCAGCAAATGGATGTAAAGCTTGATCAATGGATTCAGCAGGTGGAGCATGTGGTCTCTGATCAGGTCACACGACAATCATAAGAATTGGAGGAGAAGTTTAACTTGCGGTTTGATCGCGAAATGCAGCAGTTGGAAGTAAAGTTAGCAGAAATTCGAGAGTAATTTAGGAGGCCAAGTCCTCCTATTATGCCGGAACCATTAATACCTGCTAGTGTGTTGCAAGCTAATCCATCAGTGAGAGCTGAAGCCTTAAGTCATGATGTTGGTGCTGGGGCTCAAGATCGAGTTCATGAAGCTGAGATAACCAACAGGCAGGGTCACAGTGAGCATGTGCAATCTCGACTTTCATATTGGAATGCAGCAACTGAAGGTCGACCTCGTGAAATGGAGGACACTAATAGATCTAGGGAAGCGAATGTGGATCATTTGGATAGACCGCCTTATTATTGGCAGCAGCAATGAGGAGACTTCCAACAGCAGAAGTAGTGGCCATAGGCAGCCTCGGGTACAGATAGATGCTTTCGAAGGGAAGCAACCTCATTCTTGGCTGAGGAGGTGTGAACGTTACTTCCACTTCTACAACATTGATGAATCAGAGAAGGTACAAATTGTTGCGGTGTATTTGCTTGGTGATCATGAAGTGTGGTTCTATAGCTTGATGAAAAGCAATCCTTCCATCTCATGGATTGAGTTTGCGAAGGCCTTGTGTGACTGGTATAGTCATGAGGATGAAAGCGATATTGTGGATAAATTCAATAAGGTGAAGCAAGAGACATCTATGAAGGATTATATGACCAGATTTGAGAATCTCCGAGCTAGCATCATAGCTGAAATTCAGGCCTCAGAGTCTTATTATGTATCAGCTTTTATAAGTGGCTTGAAGCCCTAGTTGAAGAACTTGGTTAAATTCGTTGATCCTACTACTCTATCTATGGCTTATGCTAAAGCCAAGCTTTATGAATCCACAGTTCTATCTCCAAGTGATGCTTCCAGACCTCATGGAAGCAGCTCCAGACCTCAGCAAGGGTCTGTCAAGTTCAGAACCAACATAACAAATGAAAGGCAGCAGCAGAGAATGTGTTATCGATGTAATCAACCTTACCAATTTGGCCACAAGTGTAATCCAAAGTTCCTCATGACTGCTGAAGGGACTAGTGCTGGTGAGCTCTCTGCTGGTGAGGAAATTGCAGAGGAAGGAACTGATTCAGATAAGGAAATCGAGGAAAGTTTGGATGATGCTGCAGTGGAGATTTCAGTGAAAGCTTTGACAGGTAATGGGGCTCATATCACGGTCCGGATCAAAGGGAAGGCTGGTAAAAGGTCTGTTATCATTCTCATTGATAGTGGGAGTACTCATAGCTTTGTTGATCCTAAAGTGGTCAAGAAAGTGGGTCATGAAGTGATAAAAACTCATCCTCTTGCTGTTACCGTGGCTGATGGGAAATCAGTAACTACTCAAAACATGTGCCAAGGGTTCTCTTGGCTGATGCAAGACCGCAAGTTCAGCTATGACTTTAGAATCCTTCCTTTGGGAGGGTGTGACATGGTGCTTGGGGTCAATTGGATGAGAACTTATAGCCCTTTGGAGTTTGATTATGCTAACCTCACGGTTTCTTTTGAAGGTCAGGGCTCTAAGGTCACTTTGCAAGGGATAGTAGAGCAAGCTTAATTACAAGTAATGAAGGGAAGTAACTTGAAGAAGGGAATTCAGAGTTGTGCATTTCAGTGGGTTGGCCAGCTGTTTGCTATTGCTCCTACTGAATTAATTGGCATAACCGAGCCAGAAGTGCAGGCAGTGATCAAAGAATTTGAAGATGTGTTTGAGGTGCCCAAGTCTTTACCTCCCAATAGGAGTTTAGACCATGTTATTCCTCTAAAAGAGGGTGTAGAGCCGGTGAAGCTTAGGCCTTACAGACACCCTCATGCTCAGAGGTCGGAGATTGAGAAGCAAGTTGAAGAGTTGCTTAAGACCAACTTTATACAGCCAAGCCATAGCCCCTTTGCCTCTCCGATTATTCTTATCAAGAAAAAGGATGGCACGGCTCGCATGTGTATTGATTATAGGCAACTCAACTCTATGACTGTTAAGGACAAGTTTTCTATACCAGTTATAGATGATTTGCTAGATGAGTTGTATGGAGCTCAAGTCTTTTCCAAGTTGGATCTACGGCAAGGATATCATCAAATTAGAGTGGGTGAGCTCGATGTGTACAAGACAGCATTCCGCACACATCGTGCACACTTTGAGTTCGTGGTCATGCCATTTGGCTTGACAAACATACCAGCAACATTTCAGGCTCTTATGAACGATGTTTTCAAACAATTCCTTAGGAGATTTGTGTTGGTTTTCTTTGATGACATCCTGATTTACAGTGCATCTTTCAAGGAGCATTTGAAGCATTTGAGGGAAGTGTTTTTGGTCTTGCGGGAGCACAGGTTGTATGCTAAGTTGGCCAAGTGTTCTTTTTCTCAAACTAATTTGGAATATCTTGGCCATGTGATCTCTTGTGAAGGAGTTGCCACCGATCCCTCAAAGGTCTTAGCCATGAAAGAATGGTCTGTCCCGGTTACTTTGAAACAATTAAGGGGATTTTTGGGTCTAACTGGCTATTACCGCAAGTTTGTGGCCAATTATGGAGCCTTAGCCAAGCCACTCACAGATTTGTTGAAGAAAGACTCTTTCTATGGAAGTGGTGTTGGGGCAGTGTAATCTCAGGGAGGAAGGCCTATAGCATACCTCAGCCAAGCATTGGGTGCAAAGCACCAAGCTCTTTCCACGTATGAGAAGGAGTACCTTGCAATTTTGCTTGCGGTGGAAAAATGGAGGCATTACTTGGATGGGCATCATTTTATCATTAAGACTGATCATCAAAGTCTTAAGCACTTGTTAGAGCGGAAAAATGTCACAAGGATACAAAGAAAAGTGCTGATGAAGATGTTGGGGCTTGATTATGATATTGAGTACAAAAAGGGGAAGGAGAATGTTATGATTCGAGAAACCGAGGCATGGAAATCATGGTATGTTGCATCTGGTTACTGATATGCTGCTGCTGTGATGTTCTGCTGATACGTTGCTGCTGCTGCTGCATTGTGTTCCGTTATTGCTGTTATATTGTTGTTAGCATTAGTTAGTAAGTGTGTGTGGGTTGTTAGTTAGTCTAGTTGCTTGGTGTTTCGCTAATGTAATAATCGGCATTGTAATTTCTGCATTGTGAACCAGCAGTACTGCAGCAGGGGGGGTCCTTTTAGGCTGTTAGTTTAGGTAGTTAGTATCAGATATTTTCATGTTCAGGTATTTTGGGCAAGTTGGTTATCAAGGGTGTCTAGATACATTGGATTAGCTTTGCTTCTTGCCTATAAGTAGCTGGGAAGTGTATTTTCAGAATTATTCAATCAAATATCAAATACGATCTCATTTTGAGATCAATATTCTCTCTCTCATCTAACTCTCTCTATTTTCTCATCTGATTTCCCTTCTCCCTCTCATCTAAACTCTATATTCTTTCTCATCTCATACTCTCACTATCCCAACCAAGGTTAAGTTTCAAGACCTAATCTTCGAAACCTTAACAATTGGTATCAGAGCCTTGATTTGGCTTCCGAATCAAGCTCATATCTGAAAAAAATTATAAAATCTGATTAATTTTGTTGCAATTAATCAACAAAAGAAGGTTGGATACTGATTTAATTCAGATTTGGTGATCAGAAATTCAAATCTGAATTGATTGAAGAGTTTTTGGCGGTACTGCATCAGCCTGGGCAGATTGCTTTCGGTTGGGACTTTAAGTGATCAAATTACATTGAAGTAAGCTCCATTTATCAGTAATTGTTGAGGACAATCAACATCAAGCTTATTCAGAACGAAATTCAATAGCATCGATCAAGCAATTGCTGCAGAAGTGGAGAAATGAAGTAGTTGCAGTGCTGAAATTGGTGCTAAGCTACTTGATCGATCATCCATTTGATCCGTTGAGAAAGAAGTTTGAATTGAGCTATATGATCCACATTATACTTGATCATCATCAAAATAGCAGAGATAATCGAAATGGAGATGATTACAAAAGTTGCGATTCAGAAGTTGAAGATTGAGGTAAGGGATTTCTGATCTTCAAGTTGTAATTCGTTGAAGAATTGAGGTTGTTGTTGGATTATGTCGAAATTGTGTTGATAAGCATAAAAATAGTGAGAATTGATCAGAATCTACGGTGAACTTTGAGAATTACGTGTTATTGAGTCGAGATTTTGCTTAGGCGAAATTTTGTCAGCAGAGGCGATAATCTGACAGGAAGCGAAAGTGTTGAAATCCGATTTTGTTTGTTAAGATCGCTTGAGTGTTGTGTTAAGAACTTGATTTTGAGTTAGAGTCAAGCCTAATTCAGAAGTGTGAGTCGAATAACTCGATTAAACGTTTCTGTCAGAAGTCACTCGAGGTTAGGGCTTTTCGGTGTTCTGTTCGAAATTTACCAGTTAGGGATTATAATCATTGACGAGCATAGAACCGCTAGCAAGTGCGTGTTTGTGCGAACTAAGGAGTAGAATTTTATTAAGCAATCGATTGTTGAAGAGTTGCGAAACAAGTTTGATATTTCTGCGAATTTCAATATTGTACTTTGCGAAAGTGCTAATTCTAGATCGAAGTTGTTGTTCATTTGGAAATATGGCTGATGGAGAGATAATTCGATCTGAAGTTGGTGTAAATGTTACGATCGGATGTCAGAATGCTACTAAAGAGGACCTTCAAGATTTACAGAAAGGTTTTGATCAAAAGATGGATCAAATTCTGTCATTATTAATGGACAAAGATGCAAAGGATGCAAAGGGGCAAGGTCGGTTGCAACAAATTGAGATTATTCCACCTACGGAAGTGGTTCTACAACAAGAGTTCGTTGTTGAGCAGAAAGAGGAGGTACAATCTGTTGTTATTGAAGATGAACTCAGCCATGACAATGCCGAAAGTGAAGAGCACAAGCTAGAGGAACCTTAGTTTGAACAAGATGGTTCTTCTGAAGACTCTATCCGAGAGTCGGTGTCTCTTGACGATGTTGAGACACAATATGACGGACAACCGGATTGGGAATATGATTCACAGGTCCGAGGAATGATTAAGACAGCAAAGAGTAAGTCGAAGAGAAATTATCTAAGTGAAGCATTGGGAGATGTTGTGGGTAAAAAGAAGTTGTCCAAGCCAAAATTGAAGTGTGAGGTTGTGTTTCAGCCTATGATGCTGGATGATCAGCAAGGACTAACTCAAGATGTTGCTTCTACTGATCTACATGCTGGTTTACAAGAGTCTGAAAGTCGTGTTGGTATACAAGGGTTGGGTGCAGCAGAATCTGAGACTTCAACTAAAAAACTAGATGTTACCGCTGCCATATCACTTAATACATCTCCAAATTAGTCAAGTGATACTCCATGGCAAGATGGAGGGCTGAACCGAAATGCTTTCACTAATAAGCAATGCTATTCTATTGTTTCTACTGCAGTGTCATCAACTATAGAGCAGGGCGTGTCTAAGTTCATTTTTGGGCATGATGAAGTGTTAACTTGGGACCAGAACAACATCATCTTGGAGGCTGAGCAAGGTCTCTTGTGTTGGTTAAGAGATTACGAAGGTATAGTGGCTGAAATGTATTATCGGCATGTCGATCGGCAAGTTCGGCATGAGTTATTCCTTTATGTGAGTAGAGTTATGACTTATCCAAGTGCAAGCTCCTATGATAGGTTATTTCCTGATCCAGGAGAAGGTTCTCGAGGCTATATGAAGCTGAAAAGAGTCGAATCCTTGCTGAAAAGAAGCACTCGAGCTGCGAGAGTGCGTTTCAAGGTTCACAACAAACCAAGCTTGTTTCCTATGCGAGCTATTGGGTTGTTCGATGTGTATAAACATTGTATTATGCTAAAGGAAAATGTAGTGCAATCCAATGTCAGTGCACGAAGCCAAATGAATATAGAGATGTTAGCATTTGATAATTGGAATCAACCGCAAGTGACTGGTAATGATGTAGTGCAGATTCCATTCAGGTCTGGGGTGATTTGTTGTCATTGTTTTGAGTGGAAAAATCATTTGCATAAGCTCCAATATGTCCTTAATGTTTTGATGAAAAGAATCAATGCAAGATTGGGGACTACTCTGGCTAACATTAGTGAAAAAATCAGCAAGGAAGACCGGGACAGAACTGCAGGATGTAGGAAGAAATTTCCAGTTGTTCAAGAGCTTTATTGGTGTCCTCACTTGTTATATTTGTTACTTATGCTTGTGTTGGTTGATAATGAAGCAAAGCTTGGTCATTTGAGGCAAGAGTGGTGGCTGATTAAGCTGTGGGTAACAAGTAATCTGCTGTACAGATCACAAAGGAAGAGCTGCAGCATTGGAAGAATCATTGGGTATGTTTTGGGCGATCAAGTAATGACATTGTGCATTTGGCATTCCACAATGGATATTGAGTTCATAGTTCGTGTGCTTTATGCAAGAGTTTGCGAAGAAATGGTTGGAATTTTGAAATCTTACAAGTTTACTTTCAATATTCCACCAAAAGTCGTTTTGGAAGATGCAGAAAATTCTTGGGGAAATTCGTCACTGTTGGTAGTGAATAAGCTGATCAGATTAAGTTTGGTTGGTGCTATTATGCCTTTTAGAAGGTGTAATAACTTGTTTACTTCAAGTAGCTTCCACATGGACATACACCGATCTACAAAATGTTGTTATGAACTGCATCAGGTTTGTACTGTTGAGTTTCTGGATGCTGCAACAACGATGGTGCAATTGGAGAGCCATCAAGGATTTATTGGTCATGTCATAAGTTCATGCACAATTCAATTCAACTTGCAAAAATGGGTAGCAAAATGCACAAATCAAGAGCAAGGATTGATTAAAAAATACATTAACATGTCCAAGTTGATGTAAACTCTGAATTTAGGTGGTGTTAAGCTAAAAAATCTGAAGAAAAACAGCAAGAACAACAACAATGTAGAGAATGAAAATAAGCCTGCACAATTCACTTCAACTTGCAATTTTGTGTGGCAAAATGAACAAATCAAGTGCAAAGATGCTTTGCGCACTTCAATTACATTTTAATAATGATTTCAAGGCTCAGTTTTCGGTGGAAAAAGTAGAAAAAAAATGAAGAAAAATAAGCAAGAACAGCAGCTGTAAAGAATGTAAAACAACCATGAACAATTTACTTCAACTTGCAAATTTGGGTGGCAAAATGGACAAATAAGGTGAAAGAGCTTCTTGTACACTTCATTAACATGTCACAATTTATGTTAAATCTGATTTTGGGTGGTGCAAAGCAAGAAAAAATTGAAAAATCAGCAACTTGATTCATAAACTGCAGAAATGGGCAGCAGCTGCAGGAGGTGGTGCAATCAGCTTTCACCTTGCAATTTTTTTTTTTATGTTTTTTCAAGCAACCCCAAACTTATGTATTATAAATAGGAGTGTTTGGGAGTTGATTAGGCATCACTCAATCCAGAAAAATCAAATACAAAGTAGAGAAATAAGGTAGAAATTTGTAGGAAGAAAGGAGGAGAAAATAAGAAGTTTGGTTTGAAATTTTGCATTTTCAAGTTCTTTTCTATCCTTCTCTTCATTAAGTTCATGAATTTTGTGTTAAATATGTCTTATATTAAATTTATCATGAACTAATTTTTTTATTCCAAGGCTACGATGTAGCCTAAGTTGTAATATTCGCTTATTTCTAATTCAACGTATCCAATGTTTTGTTATTGCGTTGTTGAAGTGTTTATCATTGTTCTTCAAGAGTTTTAAATGCTCGATCACCATTTAAGGCCTATATTGATTCATAATGAGTCTGAGAGGAGATTTATGATGATTGCTAAGGTGATAAGCACCACAAATTGGGCGAATGCTCCAGAGAGATTAAAGCGATTTGTGTGGTTTTTAAGTGAAAATCATAGAGCTTTAAAAAAAATTTTCTTATTTAAATTCATGCACGACAGTGATGGGTTAATTTATAAAAGGGCATGTTAAATGTTGCTCAAGAGAGCATAAATAGTAAATTAGGATTTTTAACCATCAACACGTAATAACAACTTCAATAACGAGAATAGAAAGGTGTATTGATGCAACTGGGTGAAATCAGATGCCTTGGATATTATTAAATCATAAAAACTTCGTAAAACTCAGTAAGCCTTACTTAAAAATCAGTTAACATATTTCGTTTCTTTTTATTTTATTTTATTTTATTTCATATCAACACCTCAATTTTCGGTTTTTCAAATAGCCTCAAAGCTACTAATTTGGGTACTCACTCAATAACAATTCTCATGGGAATGATACTCTACTCATTTCTTTATTACTTGATACGACTAGTGCACTTGCTAACGCATACGCAAAGTAAGCATCAAGTTTTTGGAGCCGTTGCCAGGGATTATCTCTATTTGAGTGATATCGATACCAACTAGTTTTGTTGCTTATTTGAAATTGTTAAGAATTTGTAAATTTTGTTTCAATTTGAAATATAAATCTCTTTTCATTCATTTATTTTATTTGTAAAGATAATTCTTAAAAATAAATAAATAAATTCGTATATACCCCCCTAAAATAAAAATTTTTTTTTTGTTAGTTTTGTGTTATTTTGTTACTTTTCTTATTGTTTGTCTTTATTTTTATTTTTATTTTGATTATAATTTCATTTTTTTAAAATTTTAAAAGTTAAATTTGATAATTTTAAATTTTCAAAAACATTAGGGTTACTACCACTTTTTTAAATTTGCGTTTTCTTGACTTTTGTTTTAGACTGTTGTGTTTTTAAGTTTTGTGATTAATTTTAACATTATTTTGACTTTTTAATCCATCTGGATAAGTTTTTAAAGTTAAGTTTGTTATCTTTAAGTTTTTCAAAACCTTTAGTATTAACCCTCCCCCTTTAAAAAAAAAAAAGAAGAAGTAAAAACACTTTTAAGCTTAATCATTTATTCATTTTTTTGTATTAACAAAAGAGAGAGAGAGAGAGAGCTAAAAGTGATGGCTCGTTACAACTTTATGAGACCTCAATACCAAGCTCTATTTAATGTATTATCTGCTGAACTTTCACTAATTCAATACATGATTGCTGCTAGTACTCTTAGATGTGAATTTTGTGCAGGTAACCATGCTAGTATGGAATGTCAAATGGGTAATAGTTTTTTTTTCATCAGGTTTTGAGCAATATAACTGTATAAGACCTCAATATCAAGGTGTACCGAGAAGAAAATTGAGCATTCATGAAATTAGTGCATTTCTGCCCAACTTTCACAAATTCAAGAACAATTAAATGACATAATAGCTGCTCGTGCTCTTAGCTGTGAATTTTAGGCAGGTAAACATGCAAGTATGGAATGTCAATTAGGTAACAGCTTTTCCTCATGGGGTTTTGAACAAGGTAACTACATGTCAAATTTTAACCAACCCCAGTACAATCCCTACTCTAGCACTTATAGTTAAGAATGGATGGACCCTTCTTGGAATCATCACGAAGCATCTTGGTCACCCACTTATCCATCTCAAGAAAAGAACAATGACATAGAAGAGATATTTAGAAAATTCATGGAAACCGTGAATGACTTAAAAAGCCAAAGAACCTCCATCCAAAATCCTGAACCCCAAGTAGGGACTATAATAGAGGAACAGTCGAAGAGGTCTAAAGATTCCTTGCCCAGCAATACCATCACCGACCTGGGGGAGCAAACTAATGCCATAGCATTGAGGGATGAAGACACACTAGCATAACCACCTCAATGCGACATAATCCCCATAGTCAACTCGGAGCCACCAATGACCAAACCTATCTTTACCGAAACACCACCCCCAGTCATTGGGATAGAATGTCGAGCTTATTTGACATGGTCAGAGATTTTTGAAACTATGGATGCCTTGGAGAGAAATTGTAGAAAAGATCTGAAAAGAAAATCCAGTTTGTAGCAAATCAGGCTCAAGGATCTCAAGATTGGAGAAGGCGGAGGTGGTTCTGTAAAGAAGGGAATGAGGAAGATCCATGGAAGAAAATTGTCGTTATGGATAGATGGTGGAAACTCTATTATCCTTCAAGATACGGGATAGATCCACTCAAAGAGTCAAGCTAACGGCTATAACCAAAAGCACATCTAGGGAGGCAACCCAAGTGCTTCTATCCTTACTTATCTATTTTTTCCTTTCATTATTTTTATTTGTCTCATGTTTATGTATATTTTATTTAAACAGATATTTTACAACAAGTTTGGGAGTAGCAAGATATCAACATACACCATCAACAAGCAATTCTCAAACCTGGGAAGTGTCTCTAGCCTCACCTAATCTTTGTAGTTCTTTTGACATTAAGAACAATGTTAACTCTAAGTTTAGGGGTGGGAAAATAAATTTTTAAAGTTTTGAAACAAAATTTTTTCGAAAAGATTCCCTGTTTTATGCCTTAGAGTCAGCTTTAGTGCTTCCCAGAGTTCGGAGCCTTTGTATGGGGATGTAAATAGTGTCGGCCAACAAAAAGATTGTCTATTTTCTACAGTTTTAACCTTTAGTGTTTTAAAAATTTTAATAAAAAAAAAAAAACCTTATCATCATGCTTTTTAGGCAATTTTTCTACTCTTTTATAGCTCATTTACTTTAATTAGATTTGAATAACCTAATAATCAATTTTTTTGTGTTCTAATTGCAAAACTCGATCTAATCTATGGCACTATCTTGATAAAACCATGGTATTTGACTTCATTAGTTAGCATGGCTGTTTTACTTTTCTTTCTGATTAAAAGATGCTCAAATTTGAATAGATTGCATTAAGATTATCATTTACATAATAGATTTTGAAGAGTTATGCCTAAGTCTAAATAAAAGAAAATTATATAAAAATAGAGGGAGAGAATCACTAAGCACCGCTATCCTGTTAAAAACGTCTATCATTTAGATATGTGCTGTGGTGTGATGGTTTCGTGCCTTGGTACCTCAAGCAAGTAGATCCGCAGGGGTGTTTCAACACATAGTACCTTGGGACAATTGGAACGAGAATTGCCGCATTAAAAGCTCGCTACAAGGGGTACTTAGAAAGCCAACAAGGAGCCAAGCCCCCCCCCCCCCCCCCCCCCCCCAAAAAAAAAAGGGGAGCATCTCTAGCATCACTATCCCACATAAACAATTTTAAGATATATGCTACCCTTTAAGAGGGCATCTAAGTGGTGGCTTCTCTTACTTATGGGTCATAGCCAAGGAGTCGGATTTTGATTCTCACTGAAGATATACTCGGGAAGTCATAATGAAGGCATCTCAGTGGTGGCTTCTCTTACTTATGGGTCATCGCCCAGGAGTCGAAGCTTGATTCTCGCTGAAGATATACTCATGAGCCCAGATTGACTTGAGCAATTAAATTCCTCAGAAAAAGAGGGGGGGGGGGGGAAGAAAAAGACACTTATTGTGAATAATTTTAGTTTTGGGCATACTTGATAAGTCTTGTTATGAGTGGTATGATTTTTATTTTCTATTCGGTTTGAATAATTTGAAATTAGAAAGAACAGATAAACTTAATTTGCTTAGCTAACTTTTGATTTTGGTCACCTAGGTAATTGACAGACTTTTCCTTAGAAAAGATGGCTTTGCCTTTAGAACATTAAAACTTCGAGCTTTGGTCATTCTTTTCTAATAAGAGTATACTTGCCTTAAATTGTGGAACAATTCTTAAAAAACATGGGATCCTACGCTTTAATGTTTAGCCTTGCTCGAGGATGAGAAAAATTTAAGTTTGGGGGTATTTTGATAAGTCTAATTTAGTATAAAATTATTTCTATCATTTTGATTCATTTTTAATCATTTTACATCAATTTTTTATCGCTTTTGCTCGGTTTCACTCTTTTTCGCTCATGTCGCCATTTTCTTGCAAAAACACTTATTTTATGCTCAATATTGCTAGGTTTTATCATCAACATCAATATTTGAATGCAAGATACATCAAACAAAAGCTTAAAAATGAGCTAAATCAATCAAAATACTAGTTTTAGCAAGAAATCGCCAAGTTCATGCACAATTCAATTCAACCTGCAAAAATGGGTAGCAAAATGCACAAATCAAGAGCAAGGATTGATTAAACAATACATTAACATGTCCAAGTTGATGTAAACTCTGAATTTAGGTAGTGTTAAGCTAAAAAATCTGAAGAAAACAACATGAACAACAACAATGCAGAGAATGAAAACAAGCCTGCACAATACACTTCAATTTGCAATTTTGTGCGGCAAAATGAACAATCAAGTGCAAGGATGCTTTGTGCACTTCAAGTAAATGTTTATAATGATGTCAAGGCTCAGTTTTGGGTGGCTAAAGTAGAAAAAAAGGAAGAAAAATAAACATGAATAGCAGCTGCAGAGATTGTAAAACAACCATGAATAATTTACTTCAACTTACAAATTTGGGTGGCAAAATGGACAAATATGGTGAAAGAGCTTCTTGTAAACTTCATTAACATGCTAAACTTTATGTTAAAGCTGATTTTGGGCAGTGCAAAGCAAGAAAAAATTGAAAAATCAGCAACTTGATTCATAAACTGCAGAAATGCGCAGCAGCTGCAGGAGGTGGTGCAATCAGCTTTCATCTTGCAAAATTTTTTTTTTTTAAAGCAACCCCAACCTTATGTATTATAAATAGGAGTGTTTGGTAGTTGATTAGGCATCATTCAATCCAGTAGAATCAAATACAAAATAGAGAAATAAGGTAGAAATTCGTAGGAAGAAAGGAGGAGAAAATAAGAAGTTTGGTTTGAAATTTTGCATTTTAAAGTTCTTTTCTATCCTTCTCTGCATTAAGTTCATGAATTTTGTGTTAAATATGTCTTATATTAAGTTTATCATGAACTAATTTTGTTATTCCAAGGCTACGATGTAGCCTAAGTGGTAATATTCGCTTATTTCTAATTCAACGTATTCAATGTTTTTTTATTGCTTTGTTGAAGTGTTTATCATTGTTCTTCATGAGTTTTAAATGCTTGATCACCCTTTAAGGCCTATAATGATTCATAATGAGTTCGAGAGGAGATTTATGATGATTGCTAAGGTGATAAGCGCCACAAATTGGGCGAATGCTCGAGAGAGATTAACGCGATTTCTGTGGTTTTTAAGTGAAAATCATAGAGCTTTAAAAACTCTTTTCTTATTTAAATTCATGCATGAGAGTGATGGGTTAATATGTAAAAGAGCATGTTAAACATTGCTTGAGAAAGAATATATAGTAAATTAGGATTTTCAACCATCAACACGTAATAACAACTTGAATAACGAGAATAGAAAGGCGTATTGATGCAACTGGGTGAAATCAGATGCCTTGGATATTATTAAATCATAAAAACTTCTTAAAAATTAGTAAGCCTTACTTAAAAGTCAGTTAACATATTTTGTTTCTTTTTATTTTATTTTATTTCATATCAACATCTCAATTTTCGGTTTTTCAAATAGCATCAAGGCTACTAATTTTGGTATTCACTTAATAACAATCCTTGTGGGAATGATACTATACTCATTTCTTTATTACTTGATATGACTAGTGCACTTGCTAATGCATATACAAAGTAAGCATCAGAAATGGCCAGGCATTGTCAATAAACAAGATTCTAATGGCCAATATTGAAAAGATAATTGAGGACAATACCAGGAGGTGGCATGAATTGCTACAGGATACTCTTTGGGCTTACGTAACATCCAAACATTATGCAACTAGGACAACTCCCTTCCGTTTGACGTATGGACATGATGTCATGCTACCAATGGAAGTAACTGTTTAGTTTATTAGGCTGGCTCATCAAGGCAGGTTTTCTCAACTTGAGTATGAGCAAGCTATGGTGGACGAACTAACTAACTTAGACCATGTGAGGTTTGATGCCCTCCACAAGTTGGAGAAATGAAAGAAGAGGGTGGCCAAAGATTACAACAAAAAGGTCCAGCCCGGGTCTTGACCTAGGGGATAGATTCTGGAAAGTGGTTTAACACATTGGT
This sequence comes from Simmondsia chinensis, assembly GCA_018398585.1. NCBI lineage: Eukaryota > Viridiplantae > Streptophyta > Magnoliopsida > Caryophyllales > Simmondsiaceae > Simmondsia > Simmondsia chinensis. The sequence continues at coordinate 22,408,674 of JAGTTD010000001.1, forward strand.
TAAAAATATCATATGTTTGGGAAATGGTCCCCAAACTAGGAGTCACATTTTGAGCCATAGAGGTATTTTGAGGCAATGCTTACTTATTTTAAGACCAAAATGGAAGAACTCGCTGAAGGGCTATTAATGGAAGGTTTCTACAAAATTATGTGGCATCAATTTGGTATTCTGATGTAGCCTAGCAATGAGGCGTTGGACCTTGGCAGTGCTTGATCGACACCAACGTACTTGATCGGCACCAACGTCTTGGCGGATGCGGAGGACAGGGACGCAGAGGGCGGAGTTGGAGATAGAGTAGGATTAGGATTAGTTTAAGTTTAAATTTCATATTTAATTTTTGCATTTATCTTTTAGAATTTGATTGAAATTAGGATTAGCCCCTCTCTCTATATACATTGAGAAATCTAAGGTTTTGGTAGTTTATAATTCTCAAAGGATTAGCCTTTATTCTCGGGTTGTGAGAATTAGGTTTTTATTTCCTCTTGAAGTTTTGTTAATTCAGAAATAAAATTAAAGGGAAGGCCATAGTACCTTCCCATTCCTCTAAATTTCTACTTATGCACTGCATCAGTTGGTATCAGAGCTCAGAACGATTTATAGGATGGCTCATCGATGACAAAGGAACCCAACCGTTGAGGACATTTACATGCGAGACTTCTAGAGGAAACCTATGAAGAAGTTTGAGGAGTTGGAGGAAAAATTTTGGCGAATCGAGCGTTACTCGATTCAACTAGGGCAAATCCCAATCTTAAACCGGGAACCCAGCCCCAACGCTTATTAACATCGGGTGCGGACGAAGACACGAACTAGAGCTTTCAGAATCCATTCTCCAATGCTAAGCTACCAGACCGAAGGCAGAGGAGAGCTCGGCCTTTTATCGGTGACGCCAATGATTACGAAGATCAAAGGTGGGAATCCGGCCTCTGGACTGAAATTCTGGAGTTTAATGGTGGAGGATGCCTTGAGGAGTTCTTAGATTTGCTTGTAGCTGTTAAGGAAATTCTAGAGTTCAGGAAGGGTATCGGAGACAAAGCAAGCACCACTTGTTGCTACTTGGTTACGAGGTAGGGTAGCCGCCTGGTGGACATAGCTGGAACAGATTCGCTTACCCCAAGGAAAGGCCAAGATAGAGTCTTGGGAGAAGATGAAGAAGCACATGAGTGGCACCTTCTTGCCTCACAATCATGCCAGGATGATGTACCAACACCTACAAGGGTTGCAACAGGGCTCTAAGTATGTGGAGGAATATGCGGTAGAGTTTTATTCATTAATAGCCAGGAATGACTTGGTTGAGAACAGAGAGTAGTTGGCAGATCGGTACACAAGCGGATTGAGGGGGTCAATACAAGAGGTGTTGAATATGTTTGACATCTTCACCGTTTCTAAGGCGAATCAAAGAGCAGTAAACATGGAATGTCAGCAAAGGTGTCGCCAAGATGGCGGCACCTGGGTAGCGCAGGTTGGTAGCAGAGACAATGCAAGGGTTCGACCAACGCATACCATACAGAGTAGGCCTCCAATCGCTAATGTTGGTGAGTCAAATGCACAGGACTTAGCGGGGACATCGAGGACTCCTTGCTTCAAGTGTGGACAAGTAGGGCACCAAGCCGCTGAATGCGGAAAGGGTGCCAGAGCTGGCAAGGGCCTTTACATTGAGGAACTGTATGACAAAGGTGGCAAGACTGTTAAGGATGAAGCCCAAGAAGACTTGATGGGACAAGAAGAGGATGCCATAGTAGGTGATGAAGGGCATATGTTAGTGATTAGGTGAGCTTGTTTCGCGCCTAAAGACACGCAAGGGGATGGTTGGCTTAGGGACAACATTTTTTAGACCACATGTACCATTGGTGGTAGGGTGTGCCACATGGTTATCAACTCAGGTAGCTGCGAGAATGTTATATCTAAAGAAGCCATCGCCAAGCTAGGGTTGAAGACGGAAGCTCATCCTAGCCCCTACAAGTTGTCTTTGCTCAAAAAGGGAAATCAGGTGACCGTTTCCAATGTTGCTTAGTAAATTTTAAAATTTGGGCAAGGTACAAAGACGGGGTGTGGTGTGACATCATGACCGTGGACACTTGTCATTTGCTATTGGGGCGCCCATAGCAGTTTGATAGGAGCATCTTTCATAATTGAAGGAAGAGTGATTATACCTTAAACTTCGAGGGGACAAAGTCTGCCTTGCTATCCAAGAAAGAGGAGGTACCACTGGCTATAGAATCCTAACATCCAAATATACAAGGACGAGCCTTGTTGGCCAAGGGGATTGGCGATGCCAAGGTCGTGTTTGTGCTGATTGGGAAGGTGTGCAAACCTAGTCAAGGGGAAGTACCGAGTGAAGTTGCCGCCTTACTGAAAGAATACGTTGACGAGTTACCGGAAGAGCTACCAAAAACATTACCGCCATTAAGGACATTCAGCACCGCATTGACTTGGTGCCGGGTGCTTCATTACCGAATAGGCCCCAGTATTGAATGAGTCCTTCAGAGCACAAAGAGTTGAGACGCCAGGTAGAGGATTTACTGGCCAAGGGCTTTATCCATGAGAGCCTGAGTCCCTGTGCTGTGCCTACGCTGCTGATGCCAAAGAAGGATGGGAGTTGGCCAATGTGTGTTGACAGCCGAGCGATTAACAAAATCATGATAAGGCACCGATTCCCCATACCGAGGTTGGATAACTTGCTTGACCAACTTCAGACCTCTTCGGTATTCACGAAGCTGGATCTTAAGAGTGGGTACCATCAGATTTGAATCTTGCCTGGAGATGAGTGGAAAACCAACATGGGTCATGCCATTCGGATTTTCCAACGCACTAAGTACCTTCATGAGATTCATGAGTCAAGTCCTTCGGCCGTTCATTGGGAGGTTTGTCATCGTCTACTTTGATGATATTCCAATCTATAGCCAGGATCGAGTTGAGCACATAAAGCACCTTAAGGAAGTGCTGAGTACCTTGAGGGAGCAACATCTATTTGCTGCTTTGAACAAGTGCGAGGTTGTGAAGAATCCGGTGACGTTCCTTGGCTTCGTTGTGTCCAAGGACGGAATCTCAGCTGATGAAGGGAAGATAGAAATCATCCGCGATTGGCCTTAACCTAGGACAATTGGCGAAGTTCGGAGTTTTCATGGGTTGGCGTCTTTTAACAGGAGGTTTATGCCTCATTTCAGCACGGTGATGGCACCAATAACAGATTGCATGAAGCAGGGTGCTTTCACCTGGATGCCAGAGGCTACTGCCACCTTTGACGAGATCAAGAGGCAGCTCACTACGGCACCAGTGTTAGCTTTGCCATACTTCCAAAAGGCGTTTGAGCTACACACGGACGCATCTAAGGTGGGGATTGGCGCTATACTTAGCCAAGAAGGGAAACCCATTGCCAACTTCAGTGAGAAGCTTGATCGGAATAACCTAAACTATTCCACGTACGATGTTGAGTTCTACGCGATGGTCCAAGCGCTGAGGCATTGGAAGTCTTAACTTGCCAATAGAACGTTTGTGCTATACACGAACAACATCGCCTTGAAATACATCAACAATCAAGAGAATCCCTCAGACTGTCATGCTAAGTGGGCAAGGTTTATTCAACCCTTTCACTTTGTCATAAAGCACAAGTCAGGTGCCATGAACAAGGTGGCATATGCATTCAGCAAGCGGAGCCTTATCATGACGGAGAGTAAGATGGAGGTCACAGGGTTTGAACAGTTGGTGAGTGAATACCACGATGACCCCATGTTTGGTGGGATATGGTAGGAAGCACAGTCAGGGGATGTTCCTGAGTAGTCTATTCATGATAGCTTTCTATTTATGGGAAATCAGATTTGCATCCCAAACTCAAGCCGGTGGCTTAAGATCATTAAGGAAAATCACAATGCAGGGCATGTGGGGAGAGACAAGACGTTGCAGCTTCTTACCACCAAATACTTTTGGCCCACCATATGCAAGGAAGTGGAGAGGTATATTAAACGATGCCGTGTTTGTCAAGTTTCGAAGGGAGGAATGACAATGTCGGCTTATACATGCTGTTACCAATTCCAAGTCAGCCGTGGATAGAAGTCAGCATGGGCTTTGTTCTTGGATTACCGACTATGATTGGTGGCATTGACTCCTTTTTTGTGGTTGTGAATCGTTTCTCCAAGAAGGCGCACTTCATCAGATGCAAGCGAGCTGCTGATGCCATACATGTGGCGGGACTCCACTCAAAGAAGTATACAAGTTGCATGGAATTCCGTCTAGCATTGTTTCTGACTGAGATGCCATGTCCGTGAACCACTTCTGGCAGACATTGTGGAGGATGGCGAATACTTCCCTCGCCTTTAGCACAATTCACCATCATCAAACAGATGGGCAAACTGAGGTCACCAACAGTTCTTTGGGAAATCTTCTACGGTGTCTTGTTGCATTAAGCAGAGTTCCCACCATTCACGGTAGTTTATGGCTTTGTTCCCCGTTCTCCGATGGACTTGACGCCTGGCCAAGATTTGACACGCCAGCACAGGAAGGCGAAAGACCTAATCTCTTCACTCAAGGACATCCATGAGCAAACTAGGGCTTGATTATTGTAAGCCACCACCAAGTAAAAAACGGCAAGTGACAAGAAGTGCCCAGCAGTTCAGTTCCAAGTTGGCAAGAAAGTTTTGGCAATTCTAACACGAGAACCCTTCCCGGTAGGGAGTATAACAAACTGATGGCCCGAGAGATAGGACCATTGGTGGTATTGGAGAAGATCAATGATAACGCCTATCGCCTATAGCTTCCACCTAGCATGAGGACCTCTGACGTTTTCAATGTCAAGCACCTTGTTCCCTACCTTGGCAAGAACGATCATGTTGACCCTCAAGCGAATTTGAGGGCGAATTCTCTCCAACTCGAGGAGCAGCCCAGCGTTAAGGCATTGGACCTTCACGGCACTTGATTGGCGCAAACATACTTGATTGGCGCAAACGTACTTGATTGGCGCCAACGTCTTGGCGGATGCAAAAGACAGGAACACAAAGGATTAGCCTCTCTATATATTTAATTTTTGTATTTATCTTTTAGAATTTGATTCAAATTAAGATTAGTCTCTCTATATATATGTAGAGAAATCTAAGGTTTTGGTAGTTCATAATTTTCAAATTTTTTTTCCTTTTAGAGCCTCTATTCTCATGTTGTGAGAATTAGGTTTTTATTTTCCTCTTGAAGTTTTGTTGATTCATTAATCAAATTAAAGGGATGACCATTGAACCTTCCCATTCCCCTAAATTTCCACTAACATGCTGCATCATATTCTAACAAGGAAGTGCTTAAGTATATATTTCCTAAATTATTGGCTCAGTTTCGAAATCAACGTCATGGGGATCAACTCCATAATCCTTATGTTAAGAAAATAAAGAAAAAGGGAAACCACCAAACTGAGAGACGTATATGACAAAAAAAAAAAATAGTATTTCATTAATATTATTGTAGAGTACATGGTTTACATGCAAAAATAATGCAAGCAAGTAACTTGCACAGGCAAAATCTCTTTACAAAAGCAAAATTAAAAGAGTTGAGTCCTAATCCTCACGAAGGATTCCTTTATAGAAGACAGTTGGCAGGTTGCACTGCTCAACTTATGCTCTAAGGAGAGGGCTTCTTCTTCAAGAAATTGGTTACTTCTATGGGCCTCAATGGTAGCTTCCTCAAGCCTTACAGCCACAGAGCATTGAAAGGTATGTTGTTGTCTCATGGAAGGCAGTTCTCCCCGATGATGTCTCAATCTCTCCTGTAAGCATTGAATTTCATCCTCTAGACCTCTGATCTCTTAAGCTTGCTAACTCTGGATCTTCTTAGCCGCTGATAAGTCTAATTTAGTATATAATTATTCGTATCATTTAGGTTTATTTTCAAACCATTTTACATCAAACTTTTACTGCATTTGCTCTTTTTCACTCCTATCATTATTTCCTTGCAAAAACACTCATTTTATGCTCATTCTTGCTAGGTTTTATCATCACCATAAACAAGTGAATGCAAGATACATCAAGAAATAGCCAAAAAAAAAAAGGGATAAACACTTCATTTTACCCGGCTAAAGAAAGGACGAACAGCAAACATGCACAATTTGTTACAAATTGGAAATTTGGGCGGCTAAATGGACAAATCAAGAGCAAGGATGCATTTTACACTTCAAGAACATGTTCAAATTGATGTAAAGACTGAATTTGGGTGGTGGAAAGAATGAAAAAACTGAAGAAAATCAGCAAAAGTTGCAACTTGCAAAGATGGGTAGCAATGGGCGGAAGCGTGGTGCAATGAGAATGAACTTAATGTAATTTTTTTATTTTTTTATTTGCAACCTCAACCACTATAAATAAGAGTGTCTGGGAGGTCTTGGATAATCAATTCATTCAGGAAAAAAAAAAAGCAAATACAAAGTATAGAAATATTAGGAAAATCGTGAGATAGGAAAGGGAGTGAAGGAAGAAAGTTTGGTTTGTAATTTTTCAATTCCAAGTTCTTTACTATCCTTTTTTTCTTTAATATCATGGATTTTTTTTTAGTTTTTTGATTTATATAATGTATACTGTGAATTAATTTTGACTTTCTAAGGCTACGATGTGGCCTAAGTTGTAATATACGCTCTTTTCTAATTCAACATATTCAAAGTTTGTTTATTGTGATATTTGAGTGTTTATCATTGTTCTTCATGAGTTTGGAATGTTTGATCACCATTCAAATCCTATAATGATTCATAATGAGTCCGAGAGGCGATTTATGCTGAATGTTAAAGTGATAAACACTGCAAATGAGCGAATGCTAGAGATAGATTAACATGATTTATGTGGTCTTAAATGAAAACCATGAATCTTCAAAATTCTTTTCTTTTTTAAATTCATGCAAGAGATTGAAGAGTTAATATGTAAAAGAGCATGCTAATTGTTGATTGAGAGAGAATATTTAGTAGATTAGGGTTTTCGACCATCAACATGTAATAACAAATTGAATTTCGAGAATAGAAAGGCATATTGCTGCAGGTAGGTGAAATCGGATGACTTGAATCTTATTAAATCATTAAAATCATATAAAATCAGTAAAACTTTCAAAAATTAGTAAACATCTTTGTTCTTTTTCATTTTGTTTGTTTCATTTCAAAAACTACAATTTCGGTTTTTCAAATGACGCTAAAACAACTAATTTCGATACACATTCATTAACAATCCTCATGGTATGATTTAGTGCACTTTCTAAGCAATACACCAGGCACATCAAGTTTTTGGCGTCGTTATCGTGAAATATTCTTATTTTAGTGATATTGATACCGACCAGTTTTAGCACTTATTTGAAGTTGTTTTTTTTTTTAATTTGTCAATTTTTTTTAAGTTTGGAGAATTAATTTGTTTTCTTTCATTTATTTCATTCACTTGATTTTATTTTTAAATTTATTTTTACTTGAAAAATTCGTATTGCATCCCCCCCCCAAAAAAAATTGAGTTTTTGTTAAGATTGTGTAATTTTGTTTTTTTTCTTGTGTTTTCTCTTTATTTTCAACTTTTTTTTTTACTTATAAGTTCACTTTCGTAAAATTTTCAAAGTTAAAGTTATTATTTTAAAGTTTCTTGAAAATATTAGTATTACTACCCCCACCAACCCCAACCCCCCCCCCCCCCCCAAAAAATGGTTTTTGTTAAGTTTTTGCATTGGATTTGTGTATTTTTAAGTTTTCTTATTAAGTTTATCTTTCTTTTAACTTGTCAATAAACCTAGATAAGTATTTCAAAGTTAAGTTTGTATATTTAATGCTTTTCGAAATATTAATATTACTCACCCCCCCCCCCCCCCCCCCCCCCAAAAAAAAAAAAGAAAAAAATGGTATAGTTAAGCTTTGTATTATATTGTAGTATTTATGTTCTTTCTCATTATTGTTATCTTTCTTTTGACTTTTAAGTTTGTGCTTCTTACTTTGTATGCAAAATCAAAACAAGAACGAAATAATTACTTTGGATCCTGAAATCGAAAGAACACTTCGACAAATCAGGAAAACCAAACGAACTAAAACGATGGCTAATGAAAATAAATATAATGAAAGAGCTTTAAAAGATTATATTGTCCCAACTGTTAAAGGATGCACTTCTAGCATCCGACGCCGAACCATACAAGCAAACAATTTTGAAATAAAACCCGCGATTATACAGATGATTCAACAAACGGTTCAGTTTGGTGGTCTACCTAGTGAGGACCCGAATTTACATATCACTAACTTTCTTGAAATATGTGATACATTTAAGAACAATGACATTAGTGATGATGCCATTTGCTTAAGACTATTCATGTTTTCACTAGGAGACACGGCCAAGGCATGGTTAATGTCATTGCCACCAGGTACCATCACCACATGGGATGATTTGACACAAACATTTCTTGCAAAATATTTTCCACTTGCCAAATTAGCCAAAATGAGGAAACGTAATTATCTTTTTTACGCAATATGATATGGAATCATTGTATAACACGTGGGAAAGTTATAAAAAGCTTTTGAGAAGGTGCCCAAACCATGGTTTACCAGTTTGGATGCAAGTCCAAACTTTTTACAATGGTTTGGCACCTAATGCCTAAACAATGGTAGACGTAGCTGCTAGAGGAGCCTTAAACAACACGATACCAGATGAACCATATGAGTGGCTAGAGGTAATGGCTAGCAACAACTACGTAAGAACAGCTGATCGAACAATGCAATGGAAACCTATAGGTATTCACGAAGTAGACGCATTAACCACATTATCCGCTTAAATTTTGATGATTTAGAAACAGTAGGGTAACATAGGTATTAATGCCATTCATTCTCCTATGCTAACATGCAAGTTTTGAGCAGGAAATCATGCAAGCATAAAATGCCAGACAGGGAACCCCTTTGCCACAGCCCCATTAAATCATGAGCAAGCCAATTTTTTTTCTAATTTTCAAAAATCACAACACAATCCCTACTCCAATACTTACAATCCTGGGTGGAGAAACCACCCAAATTTTTCATGGAGTGACCCAGGGATTCAAAAACAGTCCATTCACCGATTCATCCACCTTAAGGAAAAATAAATATATGACTTAGAAGAGATGTTTAGGGAGTTCATGCATGAAATGATAAATTTTACTCACGAAACTAGAGCTATCTTTAGAAACCAAGAAGCCTCTATCCGAAATTTAGAAACTCAAGTATGGACTATATTAGAGCAACTTTTTGAGATGTCAAAAGATTCCTTTCCTAGCAATACCGTTAACAACCCAGGGGAACAACCTAACGCCATAGCATTGAGGGATGGGGACACATTAGAAGAACCATCTCAATATGACATAACCCCCTTGATCGACTCATCGCCACTAATGACTAATCCTATTTTAACCGACCCACTACCACCAATGATCAAAATAGAATGTCGAACTTGTTTAACGAAATCAAAAGTTTTCAGACCCGAGGATGACTTAGTAAAAAAATGCAAAAAAGATTCAAAAAGGAAATTCAAGTCGTGGCACATTAAGCTCAAGGATCTCATCATTAGAGAAGGTGGAGAAGGTCGTGTAAAGAAGGGTACAAAGTGTCATGAAATCCATATTTATTCTATTAATATTACTTTATTAATGAATAAAATTGAAGTTCCAGTCATTTCCTTGTTAAATTTGTGTAAGCGAGAATTTATACTGCATATGATTTTCTTTTAAATATTGTCCATGAGATGGATAGAGTCCTCATACTATATTTTACATATTTGTTCAAAGTGGATAATGAGATTAAGCCACAAATAGACTTGGAACAAATGGTATAGAATGTTATTTGAATAACTCGTGGTCGATGATGAGCTTGGGCCACTTGTTTGGTAAGACCATGACTTAATACTTTAGATGACTTGTCTTGGTCATGTGGATGGTGATCCGAAAGTGTTGGGTTAGTGTGTTTAATAAGATTGACACGCTTAGTTGGACTATGTGAGTTGCTTTTTTCTAGACTACTATCAGAGATAAGTGATTCATGTTTTACTGTTTGAACAATGACTCTAAATCTTGAGAGTATTCTGGATTTGTGCATAGAGCGTTATTTACTTTGGTGTACTATAATTAAGTTCCAAATGAATGACTGAATTCCTACGTACACTGAGCAGCGACGTGAAGTGTGATAAGGATCCAGTATTCAATATGGAATCTACAATCTCTTATGAGGTACAGATGTCCCCTTAATTGATTCGTTATATTTGAATAGTTTTGAATCTTTGGCCAAAGTATTCCAAGTGTTTGACATTTGGAATTTGTACTTTGAATATGTTCAAGTATAAACGAATTACTCAGCGAAGGGCAAGTTGGTAACTGATGGAGAAGCTATGAAAAAGATAATGGTAGTGATTATATTTATTCTTTGTCAAGAACAGTCTATTTGGGAAACATCGAATGAATGGTTTAAGTCTAGAGTACAATGGGATTTATTTAGTGGAATTAAGTCCCATTAAATGGTAATTAAATTTTATGATGAGATGGTAATTAATTTAACCCATTTGGAGCTAGATTTAAATTGTCCCTGAGGTCCCTACGCAAGCCTTTGTATTTATTGCCATAGGAAAAAATATTAAAGAATTCATAAGATGAATTATTTATTCATGAGATGAGTAAATTTAAATTTGCCAAACATTATTCATAAGATGAAAAAAATTTGAAATTTATAAAATAAAATAATTTTTAAAAATTAAAATTCAAAAGATGAATTTTTACATGTGTAAACAAAGCAAAAAAAAAAAAAAAAAAAGGAAGCAAAAACGCTTCATTAGGTTAGGATCCATGTGCTTCGGATCTGATGGACCAACGCGCGATGGCACGGCCCATATGGTATCCGTGTGCACGCATTTGGGCCAATCAAGGTCCGACACGTGGCACATGGAGTAAAGTTAAAAGCCACGCTGTTTGAATTGTTTGTTAGATGCCACGTTTTGGATTTGTTTTTATATGAAAAGATGCATTTTATTTTAAAGAGCACGAATCCCACATACAATTCCCAACTTATTTTCGCTCCAATATTCTACTATAAATAGAGGTAAGTATTTTAAAGTTTTGGTATCCAATTAAAAATAAGGGTTTCTAAAAGTGTTGACTTTCGGAGACCCAATTGGAAAGAAATTTTCATTGAAATTTTCCTTTCCTTAGTTTAACATTTTTTGAAGCCCACATTCTGAGCGGTTTGAGGTCATTGCGTAGAAGATCGCTGGGTCTCGCCTTTCTCAGAGTATTTTATTATTTTTTCTGGTATTTTATTTGGAGTAATTCCTGGTATTCTTTTTTCCCTCTCTTTTAGTTCTTGCTTTTCTTTTTATTTACAGTTTTCATTATTATGCTGGTTTAAGTTTATATTATTGTTATAAATGTATTATAGTATTGGCCTGTAAATTGAAATTAAGAATTTAAATATGTAGATTTAAAATTAGGAATTTTAAATCAGCACTAGGTTTAAAATTAGGAATTTGAAACCCTTCCGTTGTATTAATTCAATTTAATTACGAAATTTTTTTTTTAATTCTTCCCAGCCACTAGTATCAACGCAAAGGGATCTATAGAGATAACCCTATTCCCAGGAACTCTGGCGCATGAGATGTCACGAGTGTGACCCTCTGACCAGGGGCTTAGGTAACGAGAAGAGTCTCCTACGCTGAGTGCTCTGATAAGTGCACTTTGTTGTGACCACAGTTGGAGAACTTTGAACCCAACAATTGGCATCAGAGTTAGTTTAATTAGTAGCTAGGTTAATTAATCCCAACATAAAGAAGATCCACGGAAGAAAATGGTCATTGCTGGTGGGTGGAGGAAACTCCATTCTCCTTCAAGATACGGTATAGTGTATTGTCAAAATGTCAAGCTAACGACTATAACTTAAATGCTTCTTGAGAGGCAACCCAAGTTTTTCTTTCCTTCTTTTCTTTCAATTTCCTTTAATTTTTATTATTTTCTAATATTTTTGTACAATTTGTTTGGGGATAACTTGATAACATTTGCCATCAAATAAGCAATCTATTGTAATTCAAGATCAATCTTGAATCATAACCTGGGAGAGAGAAAGAATTGAATTTGAGAAGGAGAGAAAAGATGAAAAATAGTGAGAGTTTGAGATGAGAGAAGAAGATTGTATCAATATCATTCAATGATCTAATAACATGAACAATCTAACTACTTATACTCAAGAGCTAGCTAAGTCAGTTGAACTAGAAAATATCTAACAATACAATGCACCTAGACCAACTAACCGAATTAACTACTTCTGCCGCCAAAAACAAAAAACTAACCCCTTCCTGCCAAAACACTTATTCAAATATTTACAAAGAATTCCACTTTTTAATGCCCTAAAACATCAAATCATGAAAATACTCCCTCCTCAAGGACATTCTTGACTCAAGAATGGAAGGAGGGAAATTGTCTATTGATGAACTTCAAGTCTTCCCAAGTGGTATCTTCATGATCCAAATTAGCCCATTGCACCAGCACTTATTTAAACTTTTTGCCTTGCTACTAAACTAAGAGAGAGTATAATATAGCGGTAGGTTCCTGCACAATTTCTCCACTGGCTACTGCTTCTGGAGGCGTGGCTGAGCAAGCTTTACCCTCTGCCACATGCTTCTTCAGAAGTGATACATGGAAAACTGGATGGACATAGGAATCAAGGGGTAACTCCAATTGTAGGCAACACTTTCTAGTTTTTCTAGCACCTCATAAGGTCCAATGTAGTGTGCACTCATCTTAACATTCTTGCGCGCTACCACAGTTGATTGCCTATAAGGCTGCAACTTCAAATAAAACAAATCTCCAACCTCAAAGGACTTATCAGCATGCTTCTTATCAGCAAAGAACTCCATTCTTGATTAATCCAACTACAAATTATCCTTAAGTTGCTGCACCAATTGCCTCTTCTGAAGTAACAACTCATTAACCTCTACCACAAAAGAAGTAGCCCCTTGTAACACCATTGGAGATGGAGGATCATAGCCATGAAGAGCTTTGAAAGGAGTTTTTCCGAAAGCTGAATGAGCGCCTGTGTTTTACCAAAACTCTGCCAAAGCTAACCATCTGTGCCACTACTTGGGATAACTGACTGTCATACTACTCAGATATTTCTTAACACACTGATTCACTCTTTCTGTCTATCTATCTGTCTGAGGGTGACAGGAGGAGCTTAAAGCCAAAGAAGACCTTAACAATAAGAACAACTCACTCTAGAAATGACTAGTGAACAACCTATCTCGATCTGAAATGATAGACTGACGCAACCCATGGAGCTTGTAGATGTTATCCAAGAGGACCTTAGCAAGTTTCTCAGCTGAAATTGAGTGATTCAAGGCTATGAAGTGTCCAAACTTAGTGAATTGATCTACCACAACCCAAATGATCTCCTTCCCTTTTGACCTAGGCAACCCCTTAATAAAATTCATACTTATGTGTTGTCAAGCTCTATCAGAAATGGTAAGGGATGGAGCAAGCCTGGGTAATAGCAAGCCTGGGTAATGCATATGATTAGTTTTAGTACGCTGACACACATCATAAGCTTGAACACATTCTACAACATCCTTCCTTATGCTAAGCCAATGAAAGCACTGCTTCACTCTTTCGTAGGTTCCTTCAATATCTTGGTGCCCTCCCAAGCAGAATCATGAGAAGCCAAGAAGACCTGCCTCTTTAAGTCTGTCATTGAGCCAATATATACCTTTCCCTTAATCCTCACAATACCAGTAGCAACCTTCACTTCAGAATCTACACCAGATGGGCTGCTCTTGATGCTAAAGGCTGTATTACAATCATAAGCAAAGCTGTCACCTTCATAAGATTTGAGGACATCCTTCATCGATGAAGGCAAAACCACTGAAATAGCAAGGCAGGAAGCTGGTTCTGCCTCCTCTTATCTACATGATAGTGCATCTGCAACATGGTTCTCCCTCCCACTGAAATACTTAATCGACTAATCCAACCTAAGCATCTTCATGAGGCCTTTGTGTTGCACCCTTGTGGTAATTTTTTGTTCCAACAAGTACTTGAGACTTTGGTGATCAGTTCTAATGACGAAATGGTGACCCTCTAAATAATGCCTCCACTTCTTCACAACCATGAGGATTGCAAGGTACTCTTTTTAATAAATGGACAAGCTCAAGTGCCTTGGATTGAGAGCTTGGCTAAGATGAGCCACAGGTCTTCCATTCTAGGATAAGACTGCTCCCACACCCTTACCACTAGCATCTGTTTCCAATATGAAAGGCGCACTGAAATCAGGCATAGCAAGCACAGAAGTTGAGCACCTGGCAGCCTTTAACCTTTCAAATGCTTCCTGAGCTGCTTCAGACAACTAAAAAGCATCTTTTTTTAGCAAATCAATTAGAGGCTTAGAAATCACACCATATCCAGCCACAAATTTCCTGTAGTACCTGGTCAATCCCAAGAATCCTCTCAACTGCTTGATAAAAATAGGAATTGTCCACTGCTTCATGGCTTGAATCTTAGTTAGATCTGTGGCTACACCATCAAACGAGATGACATGGACCAAGTACTCCACTTGGGACAAAGCAAAGGAGCACTTAGAGAGCTTAGTATACAACTTATGTTTGCGCATGGTCTTAAATACTTGACAAAGGTAATTAGTAAGTGAATCCAAAGTAGGACTATACACCAAAATGTCATCAAAGAAGACTAGAACAAACTTCCTCAAGAATGGTCGGATGACTGAATTCATCAAAGCTTGAAAGGTGGCTAGAGCATTTGACAATCCAAATGGCATACCCCTGATGAGTTCTAAAAGCAGCCTTGTGTATGTCTTGCTCCAACACTCGAATATGATAATACACTTGCCTTAAATCCAGCTTAGAAAAGTAATGAGACCCATGTAGCTCGTCTAAGAGATCATCAATGAGAGGAATTGGGAGCTTGTCTTTGACTATGAGGGAATTGAGCTGCCTATAATGTATGCACATCCAAAAAGGACCAACCTTCTTCTTGATAAGTATGACAGATGAAGCAAAAGGGCAAGGCATGTTGGTTGCTCAAACAGAGCATTGAAATCTAGAATCAATTTGCTTGTTGCCCGAATAGAAATCACCTGAGTTCCATTGTCTCAGTACTAATGGAGAACATGTTCCCTATCCACTGATAATTATTCTTCAGGATCACTCCTTCCAATCTTTTCTCGCTCATCACCAGTAGTTGCCCTTGTTTCACAATGCCTTGCAATTTGACAGCATTTAGATCAAATGACACTGAAAGCTAGGCAAAATCAAACACCAATGGACTTATTGTCTTCATCCAATCTACAACAAGAACCATATCACATCCTCCCAACTTCAAAACTCTAAAATCATACACAAATTAATGACCTTGCATCTGCCAGCAGAATTGTGTGCACTTGGTTTGAGTAAACACTGAGTTCCCATCAGCAATAATCACAGCGAAGGGGCTTGTCTTCATCATTTCATGTCCTACTCTCTTAACAATCATTGGATCCACAAAGCTATGCCTACTACCACTGTTAATAATGATCAGAAGTGGCTTGTGGCTGGCTTCCCCTTTGATTCTGATGGTATTATGAGAGCCATTAATGGTCAAGGCTCTTATAGAAATTTCCATCTCATCCTCATCAGAATCCTCTAGTACTTCCTCCACTTGGTCACTGGATTTCATCTCCATTTCTTGACCCTCAGATTCTTCCTTAGCCTTAGCTCTAGAAACAGACATGAGAAGCTTAGGATTGCATTTACGACCAAAGAAATATCTTTGATTACACTTGAAACACAACCTCTGAGCTTTTTTCTCTTCCAAACTCAAGGATTTAGGAGCCACGTCAGTGCTATGCTGCAAAAATGGTGCTGCTTGGCCACTTTGGCTTCTTTGCACATCAGCATTTGAAAGGACAGTCGATTCAAACAACTTAGCTTTCGAATAAGCCTTGGACAGAGTCAGTGGATTCATTGCCTTAACCAAATTTTTGATCTTTGGCTTGAAGCCACTGATGAAATTAGAAACGTAGTATGCTTCACTTACTACAGGATTCACAGTCATCATTCTAGCCCTTAAATTCTCAAATCGTGTCATATACTCCTTCACTGAAATTGGCTATGTCACTTTACGGAAATTATCCACCACATCTCCCGGATCCTCATCACCATATCTCTCACAAAATTCCTCAACAAATTCAGGCCAAGTGAGGGCAGGTTTGCTAAGAATCAAGTTATGGAACCACACTTCCTGATCTCCTCATAAATGACAGTTGCTAACTCCACCTTCACAGCATCAATCACATGATAAAATCGAAAGTACCTCTCACACCACCTAATCCAAGATTGAGGATGAAATCCATCAAATGTGTCAATCTCAACCTAACTCTGTCGAAATTTAGTGCTCCTAACCACATCCACTCCTTCAGAACTCTCCTCAGATGATCGAGGATACAAAGGATCCGGAGGTCTTGCTTGCTGGCTTCTAGATGACAATATTCCATCTCCAAGATGCATAGCTTGGCGATTGATCTGCTCTTGCAATCCTACCAGCCACTGTTGTACTTGCTGTTGCGATTGAGACATGTCTTCTACTGTTTGATTCACTATTCAAACTACTAACATCAGATCTTGGATCTGTCATTGCAACTGAGCTATCCTGTCAGCTTGATTCACATCCTGTTATGATTCAAGATGAATCTTGGATCACAACCTAGATAAGAAAATATGAGATGAAAAAGAAGTGAAATCTAGATGAGAAATAGATAGAAAATCAAGAAGATAAGATGAGAATTAGAGAGAATTTGAGTAGAGAAAAGGAGAAGATACCTTCATTATCATTGAATGAATGTAATTACATGAGAATCCAACTATTTATACTAAGCCTATGAATTATAGCTAAATTGTACTTGGACTGCCCCTCTAACCGACTTAACCCACTTAACCGCCAATCTTGACCTTCAAAACTATCACACTAGACTAACTTTGACTAACCTTGACTTATACAAGTGAGCTAAAGAGGCTAATTAGGCCAGACTAAGGATTTATATTAGTTTATTACAAGCTTATGAATTACTCGTACCTAATTCCGCAAGCCCCATTCTCTAGAATCATAATAATACTTTCCCCCTTAAAGATTCTTGTCCCCGAGAATCTAAGTAGAGAAGTTGTAGCCTTGAAGGACCCCTGTTGGTGAGATGGCTACTGGAAGAAAGCTTATTATCACAGAAAGTTGGACTTATTGAAGTGGTATATACATCAACCATATGAAAATTTGATCTGAAGCGCAGCTTGAAGACCTGCTCTTGATGTTGAACTCCGCTGCTATTGACATTGCAGCTTTGAGCCAACGTACAGGAGCAACTTCCACTCTTGGCTTACCAATTCCTTTCCAAGTCACTCATGCCAATGTGTGCATCAAATTTTTTTTGGCATTATTCCCTAGCTTTAGAGGCAAACAAGACGCATCCCTTACCTTCAAATTGCTTCCTCGAACGAAGCTGGCATACATTCTTGAATAATTGGACCCTTGGCTTGAAATGTGTGAACTTTATCCAACTAAGACAAATTCTCAAGTGCCATAGTAGAATACCAGTGAAAGATATTTATGTTTTAAACTCTTAAGAAAGTCCAATCCTATCCACTTTACTTATAACACTTGCATATCAGATCCTTCACAAAGCCTTCAACCCTTGCCTAAATCTCCTTTGCTTCCTGTTGGTAACTCTTGATGAGCTGTTGCTCCATTTTATTAGGGAGGAATGCTCCTTATCTCATACGTGGCTCCATATTATGAACATTTTGCTACTTGTTATTGATCGGATCAGTAGCTGTAGTCCCGTCATAGACCATGACAAGATGATCTTGTTGCTTGCAAAATGAAGCGGCCACTCTTCCCAAATGATATACTTTCAGTTGGAGTAAAAAAAAAACCCAAGAATTTCGGAGCCCTCACATGATTCTGTACCCTTGGAGGATGCCCCTTGCTTCTAATTGAACTTTCATAAGTTTTCAACTCCTGTCCAAAATTTCCAGCAATTTTAGTCTCAAAACACATCACAATTAGCTTAGATTTGCATTTTCCTCCAAAGAACTTTCTTTGATTGCTCTTATATGTCATCCATTGAGCATTCCTCTCCTTGCTTCTCGCTTTGGAGCTAGTTTTGAGCTCAATTCTTCCACTCCTTTGACGCAGCGGGTAAGGTTGTTCAACAAATTTATCTATCAACATAACCTTGCCGTTGAATTCTTCTCTATTGAGCTCAAAATTCTGCTCCATTTCCCTTAGATCAGGAGGCTTATTGTTAGTATTCTTAGATGAAGACACATCAGCTCTATTCAATAGATCATGAACTTTGATCGGAATTTGCAAATCTCCTAGCTGAAATGAGTCTACTGCGTGCATTGGACGAGTAACTGAATTTGTTGGCACCACAGCAGCAACAGCCAATTCCTTTACTAAATTTGAGCCTACTCCAGTAATAATACTCTAATTTATTGCTGAACTTTTCTCATTGCAGCTGGAAATTCTTTTTTTCTTTGCTGATATTCCAATATGTGCAGATCTTGAATCATGGCTGTTGAATTACATTCTTCCCTTGCTTTCTTCATCATCATTTTGATCCGCGAAGATGCTTTAGGTCTATCAATTGACCCCAACACCACACTAGGCTGCCCCACTTTCATATTCTTAAGCATGTTATGCTTGTCAAGAATCTCCATATTTTCCTCAAGAAGTAAGAAATCTGGTGCACTTCCTTTGTCAACCATAATTGGCCTTTCCATTGCTCTCAATATCTTGCTTGAATAACACTTCTTAAGGTTAAGGTCAACTACCGATTTGATCTCAATATTCTGTTGCAATGTGAGCTTAAACCTCAACTTTTTGATGCTTAGAACTTCAATGTACACTTGCAATTTCTTAGCTGCAACATTCAGTGGCTCTTCAAGTTGCAATGGCACACTTTCGTCCCAAATTATTTCCTGATTTGCAGCTGCAACTTCTAGATTTAAGCTAATTCCAGCACAATCATTCACGTTTTGCTTAACTTCTTGCCAAATTCTCGGCTGCGAGTGTTGTTTAATTTCCCAAGTAACATTAAGTTCCTCCTTTCCTGGAACAAGAGGTTTTAAATTTGCATGATTTGCCACTCTATTAACCACTTGAGTGTTCCTTACTTGTAGATTCAACTCAGAATTCGAAGTCTCAATCACCTTAACTACTTCAACCAATGATTCATTAACACTTGTGAATCTCCAAATGTCATTCTCTTTAAGAGAAGCTTGATCTAATGAAATAAATCTTGGCTCCTTAGTTTGAAAATTAGTAGGCCCTATCACCTCTAGCTCCTCTTCCATATCATTGCACATCTTGAGGTAGCTTATGTCCTAAACACAACATTCATCGCATATGTGTCTCCCTTGTAATGAATTGAAGGCTAAGTTGGCACTCCTTCTCATACAATAGCTAATATAAGCTGTAACCTCAATAATGGAAAATGAACCATTTTAATACTTTCAAGAGGACCATGAGGATAAAATACTTGGTAAAGAATATCATCATTTATAGGGTAAAGAGGCTTCGAGACTTTGATCAAAAGCCTAGTATCATTGGAAGGTTGGACTTAAACCGAAACTGGATTGAACCAGTGCAAAATTGCATTGTGACATTTTGTCAAACATCTCACAAGATCACAACTACAAGATCGCACTAACAATAAGCTTTTAAATTGAATTTTTGATCAATTCAATCTGAACCACAGAATTGGCATCAACACAACTCGATTTTCATTATCCTTTAATTTTTTGAATTGAATTAGTGATTGCATCAGCATCCATTTTTGTCTAAGACAATTCAACAACTTCAGGAACTTCGCAGACAAAGAAAGCAATCTAACACAATTTAGGAATCGAGCGCAAATCTAACATAATTCAGCTCAATTCAGCTAAACGAAGAGCAACTTCAGCAAGGATGAAGTACTGAAGCTTAATTCAAGGTTAATTTCAGCAAGTTCAAATATAGATTCAGCTAGATCAAATGCAATTATCAGCTGGATCGATGAGCTTTGTACTAGGTCTTAAAAGTTCAGCTATATGATCGAATAATAGCAAGTTTGTGTGCACTTCAGCTAGCTAACGCAAGGCCAATGGATTTGAACGCAACTTCATCCAATTAGTTCAGTAATGTAGCACGATATGACTCCGAAACCGAAGCATGGAGTTGATTCAATGTTATTGCAGTTAGCTCGAACACAAAGTCAACAAGCTCAACACAAGATTAGCAAATTCTTGGCCAAATTTGAAACAATGAAATCTTGATCAAATACAATTTGATCAAGAGCTTGATATCAAATAAACTTGATCTAATGCCAATTCAATCAAGTTGAATTCAATTCAACTTAATTAGAAGCAAATTCAAAAGCTTTGATACCAATTGTTATAATTCAAGATGAAGCTTTGGATCATATCCTAGATAAGAAACTATGAGATGAGAAAGAAGTGAAATCTAGATGAGAAATAGAGAGAAAATAGAGAAGATAAGATGAGAATTTGAGAGAGTTTGAGTAGAGATAAGAAGAAGATACTTTCATTGTCATTAAATGAATGTAATTACATGAGAATCCAACTATTTATACTAAGCCTATGAATTGCAACACACTGTACTTGGACTGCCCCTCTAACCGCCTTAACCCACTTAGCCACCAATCTTGACCTTGACAACCACTACTAGAGTAACCTTGACTCATACATGTAAGCTAAAGAGGTTAATTAGGCTAGACTAAGGACTTATATTAGTTTATTACAAGCCCATGAATTATTAGTACTTAATTCCGCAAGCCCCATTCTCTAGAATTATAACACATCCGCGGCTGCACCTCCAGCCATAGTTGTTTGCTTTCGACCTCTTGCCAGCTTGATTAAATCAAAATGGAGCGTGATCAAGCAATTGTGCAAGCTCTGATACCAATTGCTATGTTTCAAGGTCAATCTTGAATCATCACCTAGAAGAGAGAAAGAATTGGTGTTGAGAAGAAGATAAAAGATGAGAAATAAAGAGAGAATTCAAGATGGGAGAAGAAGATTGTATCAATATCATTCAATTATTCTAATTACAAGAACAATCTAACTACTTATACTCAAGTGCTAGCTAAGTCGGTTGAACTAGAAAATATCAAACAATACAATGCACTTGGACCAACTAACCGAATTAACTACTTCAGCCGCCAAGAACAAGCAACTAACCCCTTCCCTCCAAAACACTTATTCAAATATTTACAAAGAATTCCACTTCTTAAGGCCCTAAAACACCAAATCATGACATAATCCTCAAACTTGGAAAGTATCTCTCACCTACTGCTTCGTTCCTTGTATTTCTTTTAACATTGGGGACTTAACTTTAAGTTTGGAGGTAAGAGAGACATTTTTTCACAATTCTTTTAAAATTTTGAACAAAATTTTCGAAACGTTTTCTTGTCTAATCCTATTTTATCTTTTAGAGTCGGCTTTAGTGCCTCCCAGAGTTCGGAGCCTTTGTATGGGTATGTAGATAGTGTCGGCCAACAAAATGATTTTCTATTTTCTATAGGTTAGATCATTAGTCTTTGGAAATTTTAATTTGAACCAATTTAAAATCATAAAAATTTTTGAGATCTTATCATCATGCTTTTTTGGCAATTTTTCTACTCTTTTAACTTGTTTACTTTATTTTGACTTGAATAACTCCAGAATCAATTATTTTTGTGTTCTAATTGCAAAACATGATCTATTCTAAGTCACTATCTTGATAAAACTATGGTGTTTGAGTTCACTAGCTGTTTGCATGCTTTACCTTTCTTTCTGATTAAAAGATGCTCAAATTTGAATAGATTGCATTAAGATTATCATTTACATAATAGATTTTGAAGAGTTATGCCTAAGTCTAAAGAAAAATATAAAAGAGAGAGAGAGAGAAAAAAAATGGGGGAAGCATCTCTGCACTACTATCTCATATAAACATGCCGTGCTGCCTAGCATTGAGGGCGTCTCAGTTTAACCTATGCGATCATCGCCCAGGGTTCAGGTGCTCGATTCTTGCTAAAGATAAACTCAAGCAGTCATATTGAGGGCGTCTTAGTGGTGGCGTCTCTTACCCATGGAGTCATCGCTCAGGGGTTAGGAGTTCAATTCTCGCTAGAGAGGCACTCATGGACCGAGATTGATGGGGGCAGATAAGTCCCTCATAAATAATATTAAAAAGGGGAGAAAATTTTGTGAATAGCTTTTAGTCTTTGGCATACCTGAAAAGTTTTGTTAGGAGTGGCATGATTTTTGTCATTTATTGGGTTTAAATGTCTTAAAATTACAAAGAACAGAAAAACTGAATTTGCTTAGTCAACTTATGAATTCGGTTACCTACGTGAAGGGCGGATTTTTTCATTAGAAAGATTGTTTAGCTTGTTTTGCGTTTAGAACCTTAAACTTTGAGCCTCGGTCATTTTTTTCTAATAGAAGTAGTCTTGCTTTGAATTGTGTTAAAAATTCTAAAAAGCATGAGATCCTGCGCTTTAATGTTTAGCCTTGCTCAAGAAGGA
This sequence comes from Simmondsia chinensis, assembly GCA_018398585.1. Lineage (NCBI taxonomy): Eukaryota > Viridiplantae > Streptophyta > Magnoliopsida > Caryophyllales > Simmondsiaceae > Simmondsia > Simmondsia chinensis. Next base: position 22,431,193 of record JAGTTD010000001.1, read on the forward strand.
GCAAGATTTAAGTTTGGGGGGGATTTTGATAAGTCTAATTTAGTATATAATTATTCGTGTCATTTAGGTTCATTTTCAAACCATTTTACATCAAACTTTTATCGTCTTTTTTCATTTCTGCTGTTCTTTGCTCCTATCATTATTTCCATGCTAATTCTGGCTAGGTTTTATCAACGATATCAACGAGTGAATGTATACATCAAACAAATGCAAAAAAAGGGGGCTAAACACATCATTTTACACGGCTAAAGCAAGGATAAACAACAAACATGCACAATTTGTTACAAATTGCAACTTTGGGCCACTAAATGGACAAATCAAGAGCAAGGATGGATTGTACACTTCAAGAACATGTTCAAATTGATGTAAATACTAAATTTGGGTGGTGGAAAGAAAGAAAAAACTGAACAAAATCAGGAAAATTACAACTTGCAAATGTGGGCGGCAATGGCCGGCAAGGTGGTGCAATGAGAATGAACTTGATGTACTTTTTCAAATTTTGAATTTGCAACATCGACCACTATAAATAAATTGTTTGGGAGGTCTTGGATAATCAATTCATTCTAAAAAAAAAACAAAAACAATGTATAGAAAGCTTAGGAAAATGGTAAGAAAGGGAAAGGAGTGAAGGAAGAAAGTTTGCTTCGTAATTTAACATTTTTAAGTTCTTTCTATCCGCTCTCCCAAAGCTGGAAGATGGAGGATTTCTTCTTTAAGTTCATTGATTTGTCTTAGTTTTTTTTTTTTTATATTATATATACCATGAATTAATTTTGTCTTTCCAAGGCCACTATGTGTCCTAAGTTGTAATATACGCTATTTTCTAGTTCAACGTATTTTAAAGTTTGTTTATTACGCTGTTTGAGTGTTTATCATTGTTTTTTATGTGTTTTGGATGCTTTATCACCAGTCAAAGCCTATAATGATTCATAATGAGTCCAAGAGGACATTTATGATGAATGCTAAAGTGATATACACCACAAATTGAGCAAATGCTAGAGATAAATTAATGAGATTTGTGTGGTCTTAAGTGAAAACCATGGATCTTCAAAACTATTTTCTTATTTAAATTCATGCAAAAGATTGATGAGTTAATATATAAAAGAGCATGATAAATGTTTCTCGAGAAAGAATATTTAGTAAATTAGGGTTTTCGACCATCAACATGTAATGACAACTTGAATATTGAGAATAAAAAGGTATATTGATGCAACTAGGTGATATTAGAAGCCTTGAATCAGTACACCTTTCAAAAAAAATTAGTAAACGTCTTTGTTCTTTTTCATTTTGTTTGTTTCATTTCAAAAACTACAATTTCGGTTTTTCAACTACCGCTAAAACTACTAATTTCGGTACTCATTTAATAACAATCCTCGTGGGACTATACTCTACTCACTTCTTTATTACTTGACATGATTTAGTGCACTTGCTAAGCAATAAACCAAGCAAATTAGCTTCTTAGAGTTCTTCAAAAAAGAGCTTCAGGCCACCCAAGCTGGGTGAACTCCCTAAGTCCCTTATGGTGTCTTGGCTGCGTCACTTCTGCTGAAGGAGAGTTTGGGACATTATGGTTCACCTACACAAGCACTACCACTCGGGCTTCAAGTTCTCTGGCAATGGTAGGAGCCACCTTAGGGTCATCTGTTATTGCCATCATTAGGGACATAGCTTTCCTAGAAACACTACAAGAAAAATGGTCATTAACGACAATGATTATCGCCGTTAAAAGCCTAGTTTACTGTCGTTAATACTATTAACGATGGTGGAAACTTCCTGTCGTTCATCGTCATTACTTCTTTCGACATTAATACTATCTAGGATCAATGACCGCGAAAATGAGCCATCGTTGAAAGTATCTACAACGGTATATTATGTCTGTTGTTAAAAGTGAAATCAATAACGACGGCACGAGTTGTCATTAAAAGTTAAGTGTTTAACATCAAGTGGCACCATTTTTAAAGGGTTGATCAATAATGACAACAATTGTCGTCGTTACAAATATTTACCACCATATAGGAAAAAGTTTTAACGACGACAAAAATCATCATTACAATTTTTTGCGCATCTAATTGAAAATAGTAATGACAATATAGATCGTTGTTGTTAAAAAATAACAGCAACAATAAACCATTGTTAAAACGTTTTCCATCCATTAATGACAACAAAACCCATCGTTAAAAATGCTTCCCCCATCAAAGACAATTCTAACAAAAAAATTTGTCGACGTTAAAAACCCTTACATTCATATAGTGCAATGTATACATTCATGAATACTTGTACATTTATGCATTATAAAGATAATTTTCTCATTGTTTACAGCACCTATCCATCCATATAAGGAAAATTTTTGGGTTGTTAATAGCACCTGTACATAAATGTAGTATAACGACATTTCATTTCAGTGGTAACACCTGTAGAATAGTAAAGTATAACCATACAGAAATAACTCTTACATATCATTCAATGTAGCACTGAATTCTAGTAAAAAATAAAGATATCATTGAAACTCAAATATCTAAGTACTCGCAAAAGCCAATTTACATACAAAAAACAATAAAAGCGTACATTGTTAAATTTGCCACCTCAAAACTACAAATCCGACAAAAGTTCACAAATAAATGTTCCAACAAAAATAAAACATTTGTAGTGCAGTCTTCCAACACCTAAAAAAAATAAATACAACACTCATGTTAGAAAATTCTTGCCATCTTAGCAACAATAATCAATAAACATAACAGACCGAGCAATAATAAAAATAAAACAGAGAAAAACTATATTAACGTAATAAGCATAAAATTGATGAAAAAGGAAATTCCTATGCCTTTAAACACAATACAATCGCAAATCCAATCTCCATATTATGGACTCAATCACATTGTCACAAATTCAAAACATTCTTGAACTCCACCTAGAATTCAATCTCATAGTCCAAACTCAACAACAATTCCAAATAGCTCAATAATGTATTTTAATGAATACCAAATGATTGCAAACTCTCAACTCCATATTGAAACACGAAGTCCTAAATCCACAAATTTCAAACTCTTATAAAACTCAAACACATAGTGTTTTATTAATGAATACAAAAATAATCACAAACTCAAACTCTACAATACACAATCTGAGTCATAAATCCACAACATTCTTAAACTTCACATAGAACTCAATAACAAAGTCCAAATCCACAACAATTCGAAATAACTCAATAATGAATTCTTAATGAATATCTCAACATGGGTAAGCAAAAACTAAGGAGAAAAAAAGAGAGAGAGAGAAAGAAGAAAAAAAAAAAGAAGAAGATTACCACATACCACATAATACTTAATCAATTTGGTCGTCCATCTCAGTAGATAGGGATGGAGTACTTGACCCATTGTCACGACCTCTATCATTTAGTGCTTTTACTCTAGCTACCAAATGAACAAACTCCTTATTCTCCTTAAGAAGTGCATGCCTTTCCTTCTCAAATTGGCGAAGTTTTTCAAGAAGCTTGGCCTTCCTAGAAGAGGGTCCTCTAAAATCACTAGGCCTTGCTCCTCCTCCATAACCAAACACATGACCATGAGTCTAACATTTGTGGATGACCTTCTCAGCAACTTTGATGTCAGATAAGGTGGGATCCTCTTCAATGACATCAACAATTTTTTTTCTATAAAGTGTGATGGAATAAGAATGAAGTATCTTTGATAACAATTAATTATTTAATTAAAATTTTAAATTCTACATACATACTGCTGACTAAGTTTAGGTGTCGCCAGCTTATTTAGATTTAGTGTTTTATTTTACAAATGAAACTTCTTTTTTTAAGGAAGAGGATAATTATTCATTCAATTATTAGATTTTCTCTATTTTTATGTGTTTCTCTCTTACTCTCAGGTTGTGAGAATTAGGACTGAAATTTTCCCTTTGTTTCTTAATTGTTTTAGCAACAGAAATTTAAATGAAGGCTGTTGAATCCTTTCGTTCCCAATTTCATCTTTTTGGCACTGCATCATATAGTAGTCTAGTTATTATTTTAAGTTGTATTATCATAACTATAGTTATTCAAAGAGTCTTTAATTTATGATTACAGTTTAGAAATTTTGTTTTAGAGTTTGAATTGCTTAGGGGTCTAGGCTGTTGAATTGTCAAACTTGTTTCCAGCCTTCAATTCCTAAGCGTTGGAGGTAAGTTGTCTAAGGAGTGCCCGGCATTGCTTCACTCTCACTAACACTGAAGTTTTGTTCATATCTTTACTTTTAAGCACATAAATACCAAAATCGTGGAAGTCGCCTTAATTGAAGCATTGGTAGGATTCAAGCTAACTAAGAACCACAGACAAATGCACCAGAACAATATATATATATATATATATATATATATATATATATATATATATATATATATATATATATATATATTAAATGATTAGGTGAGGTAAATCATGTGCGTTTCGAGCTTGATTTCCCCCTTGTCGTGGTAAATCCTTTTGCACTTTTGTTTTCTCAAATTTGGACTTCAACTAAAAAACACAAAACATGTTAACGTATCGTTTCCGAGGCCACAGTGAGAGGCCAAATAGAAATTTTTAGAACTAGAAAGAGAACCACTCTTAAGGATGAACAAGTTCAGGAATTGGCTCTCCCTGAGCTAAATCTTAAACACCAACCTGAGCACATTTAAGTTTCTTGAGAAGAGATGACTGGTAATAACTGTGGTTATGATAGTGGTGAGTATAAAAACATCCTAGAGGATGAATGCATAGACCACGATGGCTATTTTCAAAAGAGCTTTATAGTCATGCTAAAGAGGAGAAGGCGAAGGGTGAGGGGAACTAGTGTCAAGGCTAGACGCTTCAAGCATTGATTATTGATGCTAATAGACTTGTTCACGTAGGTGATTTTTGAATGATTATAGTCGCACATAATATACATCAGATCTTCGTTATGCCAAACAATTCTATTTGGTTTTAGGGCATCAAATGCATGACTAAGTCTCTTGGTAAGTTGCATTGTAGTTTATCTGATACTAAACTAGAGGACCAAGCAAACGATATGGATTAGGACGAAGTCTTGGATAATCTAAACCCAAAGGATGATTCCGCTTCAATGGGAGCATAGGATGAAAACATTAGTGATGATGTAATGTAAATCACAAAATTTTCAGAAGGGAAAAGGGAAAAGATTCAACAGTCTTCCTTAATTCTCATTGCTAAAGCAAGGGAAGAATAGGGAATTAATAGGGTTCAATCTTACTTTTCATTTAGAGAATAAGAGAGAAACAGAGAAATACCACAAATTAATCAAAGCAAAGCTTAAGAAAATAAGAAACTAATACCCTATTTTTAGATATTCCTCTAATCCTACTCGTAATTCAAATTAGAGTTTAAAACAATTGTAATTTAACTCTAACTAAACATAATATAATCATAAAAATGACTCAAAAACCACAAACCTAATTACATAATACAAAAACAAGAAGTCATAACAATTAAACCATTTTCAATTTGAATGTCGACAACAATGGCAATATCAAAAACAATCTCAAAATTAATAGCTCTATAAATTATAAACCCTAATATATAATTAATCACACACTCTAAAAGCAATGTCAAAGATATTAGTGTTCGAATTTGTCATTTACATTGAAAAAAAACCAAATTAGGGTTGTTAATCTCTAACGAACAATAAACATGGGCTGATAACAAACACAAACTACTAAATAATTTGGTAATTCATCAAACATAACATGAACTACCAACATAAAAGGGATTGATTCTCTTTGAAGTTTTGACAATCTAGCAAAAAATCATTCAAAATCTAGATGTAATGTGTCAATACAGTAAAGAACTGAATTAGGGCTGTTAATTGCCAACGAACAATGGACATGGGCTTATAACAAACACAAACCACCAACTAATTTGTTAATTCAGCAAACATAACACGAACTACCAACATAAAAGGGACAAATTTGCTTTGAAGCTTTGTCAACCTGGCAAAAAATCATACAAATTTTGGGTATAGTAGGTCAATACACCAAAGAATCAAATTGGGGTTGTTAATTTCCAACGAACAACAAACATGGGCTTCTAACAAAAATGAACTACCAATTAAATTGTTAAGTAAACGAACACAACACAAACTACCAAAGAACAAGATAAATTTTCTTTAAAGCTTGGACATTCTAGTAAAACAAATCGTATGAAATCTTGGTACAATAGGTAAATACAGTAAAAAATGGAATCAGAGTTGTTAATTAATCACCTACTGTTCGATTTCGCTATTATGTGGTGGTTCACGAAGTACCGGTGAAGAATCATTCGCTGGTTCGCTGGTGCTCGTGGTGTTCAAATGAGGGGGAGAAGATTGTACAGGCGATGAATTGTTAGGAGAAAATTGACCGCTAGTTCGCTGCTGCTCGTGGTGTTTGCTGGTTCTGTACGTGGGGTATGGAGGGAAGGAGGGAGGAAAATAATTTTATACAAAATTTACTTGATGTATTTTTTGTTAAATTATTTCACTTATTATATTTTTTTAATTAATTAAAAAACTTTATTTTAGTATATAAAATAAAAATTTATCAAGTATAACTGAAATATACTGAAAGAGTAAAATATCCAATTAAGTTATGGATGGATGAAATGTCAATTAGAAAATTTAAAAGAATAAAAATTTGGAAATAATAAATTTAAAAAATGATGCAGACTTTGCGTATGCGTTAGCAAGTGCACTAGTCGTACTAAGTAATATAGAAGTGAGTACAGCATCGTTCCCACGAGGATTGTATTGAGTGAATACCAAAATCAGTAGCTTCAATACTATTTGAAAGACCAAAAAATTTAGGATTTTGATATGAAATAAAGTAAAATAAAATAAAATAAAAGTTAAAACGAGATTAGAATGTGCTAATTTTTTGTTGGTTTTTATCAGTTTATAAAGTCTAAGGCATCCGATTTCACCTTAGTTGCATCAATACGCCTTTTCTATTCTCGATATTCAAGTTGTTACTGTGTGTTGATGGTTGAAAATCCTAATTTACTAAATATTCTCTCTCAAGCAACATTTAGCATATTTTTTAACATATTAACCCATCACTCTCGTGCATGAATTTAAATAAGAAAAGAGTTTTTACAGCTCTATGATTTTCTTTTTTGAAAACCGCACAAATTGAGTTAATCCCTCTCAAGCATTCGCCCAATTTGTAGTGCTTATCACCTCGGCAATCATCATAAATCTCCTCTTGGACTCATTATGAATCATTATAGGCTTTAAATGGTGATCAAGCATTTAAAACTCATAAAGGACAATGATAAACATTTCAACAACACAATAACATAAACATTGAATACTTTGAATTAGAAATAAACGTAGATTACAACTTAGGCTACATCGTAGCCTTAGAATAACAAAAATTAGTTCATGATAAACTTAATATTAAACATTATAAACACAAAATTCATGAACTTAGGAAAGAAAAAAAGGATAGAAAGAACTAAAAATACAAAATTACAAACCAAACTTTCTTCCTTCCTTCTCCTTTCCTCTTTCTCATGGTTTTTCTCTCTTTTCTCACTCAAATCTTGTGATTTTTGTTTTGAAATCTGATGCTTAAACACCCCCCACACCATCCCCTATTTATAGTAGTTGATCTAGGATAAAAAAAATTGTAAAAAATCTTCAAACTTTATCCTCATTAGCTGAAACTTGCGGCAGCTGCAGCTGGTGCTAAAGCCTTGTTCTCCCTCCTTTTTCTTCAATTTTTTTTTTATATTCCACCGCCCAAATTCTGCTCAAAATCATCATGTGCATGTACTATAAGGTGTATACAATGAATTTGAGCTAAAATATTGCATAATATAACCGCCCAAAGTAGAGAAAGTAAGCAAGTTGTACAAAATCTGTCAATTTTCTGAAGCTGCAGCAGTGTTGCTTGTTCATCCATTTTTTTTCATTTTTTCTGAATTCCACCTCCCAAAACTTGCAAAATATGAGTTAAGACATGTTAAATTATGTTTGTAAAATGAATTTGGGTAAACAGCATTGAGGTTTTGCTCCCAAAATGCAAGTTGAAGCTGATTGTACCACCACCTGCACCCTTGCCGCGCCCAAATTCTGCAATGGCTGTTCAACTCAATTTTTTTCCCTTTTTTTATTGCTTTACACCCCCCAAAATTAGCTTTAACATCAACTGGAACATGTTAATGAAGCTTTCAAGAAGTTCTTTCATGTTAGTTGTCCATTTTGCCACCCAAAATTGCAAGTTGAAATGGATTGGTTGAGCTGGGTGCATTTTCTCTGTTCTTGCCGTTCTTTGCTGATTTTTTTCAAATTTTTGAGCTTAGACCCACCTAAATTCAGAGTGTACATCAACTTTGACATGTTAATGCATTATTTAATTAATCCTTGCACTTGATTTGTGCATTTTGCTACCCATTTTTGCAAGTTGAATTGTATTGTGCATGAACTTGTTGTGTTCTTGCTTTAGCCATGTTAATTATTATGTTTTGCCCATTTTTTGCTTTGGTTTGGTGCATATTTCTTTTACTTGTTGATGTTAATGATAAAACCTGGCAAGATTTAGCATAAAATGAGTGTTTTTGCAAGAAAATGGCAATATGAGCGAAAAAGAGCAAAATCGAGCAAAAGCGATAAAAATTTGATGTAAAATGTTTAAAAATATATTAAAATAATATAAAAAAATTATATACTAATTTAGACTTATCAAAAAACGGCCTAATTACTTTTACCACTTATTTGAGCCTATTAATGACTGTTTGTGAGTAGAATTAACGACTTTATTTAGTGCCCGTCGTTATAAGCCCAACATGTACCACCTTTTAACGATGGTGTTTTAATCCCGTCGTAGATAGGCACTGCACACACACTTTTAACAGCAAAAAAAATTCCAGTCATTATTTTTGGTCGTTAAAAGCCAGTTTTCTTGTAGTGAAAGTGACCCTTTCAGCTATGGCCAAACCAGGGAGGTTTGCAAGCTCTCTTAGTCTTTGGAATCTCGAGGACACTAGGTATAACTGGTGAAAGTCCAACTTGCCACTCCCTCTTAGCTTCTCTAGAGCAGAGGACATTCCTCACTAAAAGGAGTCCATTAAGTCCCTCACCTCCCTCAAGGAGACATCAATCTCTTAAGACATAGGTCAAAAGACCACCTTGGGGGTAGAGGGACCTCACAATGAGCAAATTGCTCAGCAAAGCAAGAGAAACCTGCCTATGGGAACATAAGGGGCCTCTAGGGTAGGACTAAGGAAAGTAGGCTTCAGCCCAATGCTGGACCAACCACAAGGGTCCACCTTTGCTCGACCTACCCTAGAGGCCTCTTATGAAACCATTAGTGATGATGTAATGTTAACCTGGTCTTTAGCATAGGTCCGCGGGCCTAGAGAAATTGGCGTCTAGGCCCGGCTCGGACCGGCCCAGTTTGGGCTTCAGACCTGGCCTGCCCCGGTTCGCTACAGTGCGGGCCTAGCGGGCCTGGCCCGACCCGGCCTGTGACCACCTCTAGTGAGAACTATTCTCAAGTAATATGTTTTCTGAACATAATTAACTCACCGCTCCTAACTTGGCCTCTACAATAATATCACAATGCCCCCTCGGAGACTAACATACTATCATAGTCTAGGGTATACCATAACTTAGACATTGGCACAAGTCGACAAGACACTCCACAGCAGCATGGTCGCATCTATTTTCTTGTACCTCTATCTATTCTAAAGAAGTCTAACCCTGTGTGACATAAACAAACACCCTCTTCAGGGAGTACTGTGTCATGATTCAAGATGAATCTCATATCACAATCTAGATAAGAGAATATGAGATGACAAAGAAGTGAAATCAAGATGAGAAATATTGAGAATTAGGGTTGTGAAGTACAGAGAATTAGGGAGAAGGAAGAGATATCAATATTCATCAATGAATCATTACAATTGCAAGATCATCCTACTTAAACTAATTCTAGCCTAAGATGATTACAAGGGAAAATATCTAACAATTCACTTCACCTAGACACAAACTAACAATCACCTAACTCCCCCTTAACTGACATTCCCTCCACTTTTACTTGAAAATATCTAGATTAATACAAGGCTTACACTAAAGAAAGTACTAGCATAACTAATACTAGTGACTTGTAATAATTCATTACAACCATTGACTTCCCAATACTTAACCCCAAATCTTGGGTCATGATAATACTCCCCCCTTTAGATATTCTTGTCCTTAAGAATCTTAGTAAAAAATTATGACTTGAAAAACCCTTATTGTTGCTGAAATTGCAACTGTAAGAGAGCTTGTTGACGCAGATTGCTCTTGTTGTTGCCGTATATACATTTGTACTATGAACAATGGAAGCTGAGTTGTAGAGTATAGATCTGTTATTGTGCTACATTCACTAGTGTTGACGCTGCAGCTTGAAGAAATCCTCACAACCCATGTAACTTGCTGCCTTCCCACTTGCTTTAACATGCAAACTTCACTCAAGTAGCTTGCTGCTACAAATATCCTCCCATTTGCAAGGTTTCACTATGAAGTCCCTAGTACCCTTGAAGAAAACATGAAGTCTCTTGGCACCTTGGTTAACAACTTGATCCATTTGCATTAACACTACAAGAAATTTGCTTATTTATGACGACTCTTCATGACAGACAACAAAAACCGTCGTAAATAGTAGGCAAATTACAACGGGGAATATTAATTGTCGTGAAATCTTAAAACTATGTGTAAATTTACAACAACACTTATTGCCCATCCCAATTTATGAGTTTGTGCCCGTCGCAAATGACACTGTACAGCTCCAAAAGGGCAGGAAGATGAAAATTTTACCAAATTTTATAGATTTTTTCGGCCAAAAACTGATTTGATAAAATTATTGATTAAGAAAATTATTCTTAGGATTATTTACACCAAAAGTTCCTATGTGTTGTTTATTGTGACAATTTAGTCCTTGTACTCTTAATTATATAAATTTAGTACATATACAATTCAAAATGTGTCAATTTGGTCTTTTAAAAATGCTTATTATAATATTGTGAGTATTTGGCTAATGTTTTAAAAAGTGGTTCTTTTATAAAATTAACAAAAAGGACAATAACAAAAGTATTTTATAGTTAAACATAATCACCCAAGAAACATTCTAAATATTTAATATATTTTTTAAAATATTTAAATATATATTTTTATCATTTAAATATTTTCTAAATATATATCTTTTAAATACTTAAATTAATTTTTAAGATTTAAAAATATTTTTCAATATTTCTAAAAATCTAATATATTTTTCAAATATTTATTGAGTATTTGGCCAGTATTTTAAAAAGTGTTTTTCATAAAATTAATAGAAAGAATGATAATAAAAGTATTTATAGTTGAAAAGAATCACCCAAAAAATATTTCAAATATTTAATATATTTCTAAATATCTAAGTATATTTTTTTTATCATTTAAAATAATTTTTAAATATATATCTTTTAAATACTTAAATTAGTTTTTAATATTTTGAAAATATTTTTCAATAATTCAAAAGAATTTAATATATTTTTCATATTTTAAAATATTTTCTAAATATTGTAAATATATTATCAATTATTCAAATATTTTTTAAAAATATATAAACTAATTTTTAAATATATAAATTAATTTTTAAATATATAAATTGATTTTTAAATATATCTTAACAAACTTAAAGGTGCCTGAATCAAAATTTTCTCAATTATTTAGTTTCGACTGTTGCTTCTGCTTATAATCACAAGCACTAAATTTCTGCTTTTGGTTAAAAGCTGAAAAATAGCTTTAACTTTTAATAAAAAAGTACTTTTTGATATTTGTTAAACACTCTCCAGATCTTAGAAAATTACTTTTTTCCAAAAAAAAAAAAATTTTTTCTAGATTAAGTTACCCAAAACAACCCTAAATTTACACTTTTTAAATTGTAAAAGTAATTAATACAATAAAAAATATAATAATTAAATTAAAATAATGGGTTAAATATAAATACCTTTAACATAAATAACCCTTATTTTTAATATCCAAGCCATGTAATATACTTCAAATTTTAAATCCTAATTCATCAAGGAAACAAAAATTAAAAACATTTATATTTGTCTTTTTCTCGCCCTCCCGTGTCTCTCTCGCTGCGCTCTCTCTCTCTCTCGCGAAGTCTCTCTTCTCACTGCATGCTGAACTCTCTCTCTGCTGTACTAATTTTCTCTTCAACCTCTGCGAACTCTCTCTGGTTGCTGCGTGATTCCTGTTCAACCTCTGCTTTGCTCTCTCTTGCTGCTACTAAGTACGGTCTCTGTCAGTCTGCTGCATCGATCGTCTTCGTCTCAGCGTTCTCACTCTGTTAGTCATCTCTCTTTTACTCTATCGATTCTTGTTTGGTTTTTTCTTTAATTATGTGTAAATTTGTACTTTTTTTTTAGTGTTGAAGAGCCCTATTTATTGTCTTATTTAAGTTCTAATTTAGAATTCATGATCACGAAGTGCTTGGGCGGAGTGGAATTGTCGAGGGGAGTAGAGGCATGAGAGCATGAGAGAGGTGTGGTTAATGTTGTCATGGTGGTGGTGGTGGTGGTGGTTGTGACATATTAAGTTTCTTCTTGGATGGTTATGTTGTTGATTGTTATGTTTTTATAGATTAATTGGCTTATCTTGATAATTGTTATACATTCATGACATTTAGATAGTGCATATAAGGTGTTTGTTGATTTGCCTCAATAAATTTTGTTATAAAGTGCAATTGACGAGGGGAGTAGAGGCACGAGAACATAAGAGAGGTGTGGTTAATGTTGTCGTGGTGGTGGTGGTGGTTGTGACATATTAAGTTTCTTCTTGGATGGTTATGTTGTTAATTTTTATGTTTTTATAGATTCATTGGCTTATCTTGATGATTATTATATATTCATGACTTTTAGATAGTGCATATATGGTGTCTATTGATTTGCCTCAATGAATTTTGTTATAGAGTGCAATTGACGAGGGAAGTAGAGGCACAAGAACATACGAGAGGTGTGGTTAATGTTGTCATGGTGGTGGTGGTGGTTGTGACATATTAAGTTTCTTCTTGGATGATTATGTTGTTAATTGTTATGTTTTTATAGATTCATTGGCTTATCTTGATAATTATTATACATTCATGACTTTTAGATAGTGTATATAAGGTGTTTGTTGATTTGCCTCAATGAATTTTGTTATAGAGTGCAATTGACGTGGGGAGTAGAGGCATGAGAACATAAGAGAGGTGTGGTTAATGTTGTCGTGGTGGTGGTGGTGGTTGTGACATATTAAGTTTCTTCTTGGATGGTTATGTTGTTAATTGTTATGTTTTTATAGATTCATTGGTTATCTTGATAATTATTAGTCATTGGTGTTATTATTAGGTTTGTCTAGGAGCTCTATGTCACACTATTATGTGTCAGATTTATTCACTTTATAAAGGAAAAAAAAAGAAAAAACTTGTCTTATTGTTGTTCTCTTTTATACAATTGCGAACTCAGATTTTTCTAAGTGTTTAGACTCTAATTCTCTGTTCTATTGTCTAGTTTCTAATACTTTCACTGATGCACTGCTATCCCATTCTATTTTTTTTGCATTGCCCAACCCCTGTTATGATTCAAGCTAAACTTGAATCATAACCTAGGGTTTTTAAGAGTTTAGATGAGATAAGAAGTGAAGAGATGCGATAATGGAAGAATTAGAGAGAGATAGATGAGAATAGAAGAGATTAGAGAGAGAAGTAAGAGAATTTAGAGAGAAAAGGAACAATTTATTCATCAACTACTCAATTACAATACAAGACTCACTGCTTATAGCCACAAGGGACTAAAGACATATGCATTGCACCCAGACTCTTGCTTAACCGCCTCTAGTAGCAACAGCCGCCACCCTTGACCTCCTAGGACCGACATTGATAGCCTAAGACCACCCTTAACCACATGAACTACTTACTAACTTGCTTATTGAAAGTAAAAATATGAAATAATCACTACCTTATTACATGAATTACACTATAGATTTAACTACCTATCCTTACCCTATCCCAATCATGACAATACCACCACCCCACCCCCCCCCCCCCCCCCCCCCCCCCCCCCCCCCCCCCCCCCCCCCCCCCCCGAGGGAAGATTTTGTTGGGAAAAACATATGAATTTTGTTGAAAAATAAACTCTAATGCCGACTATTGGGTTCACAGTTCTCAACTATGGTTACAACAATAGGCACCTATTAGAGCACTTAGAATATGAGACTCTTCTCTCTATCTAAGCCCCCGGTCAGAGAGTCACGCTTCGTGACACCTCACGTGCGAGAGTTCCCGGGAATAGGTTTATCTCTATAAACCCTCTGCCATAATACCGGTTGTTGGGATGAATTTCAAAAATTCTCCCTAAAGATTACGAAGCGGAACAGGTTTAGAATTCATAACTCTAAACCTAGGGTTGATTTAAAATTTTTAATTTTAAATTTACTGACTTAAATTCATAATTTAAATCATCAGATCTAAATTCTTAATTTAGATCTACAAGCCTTTTACTCTAATACATTCATAACAATACATAAACGTAAACAGGCATAATAACGAATACTATAAATAAATAGAAAAGCGAAACTAAAAGAAGACGGAAAGAAAAACGTACCTGGAATTGCTCCAATAAAAAGAAAAAGCAGAAAGAGAATAATATTCTTCAGAATCGAGACCCCGAGACCTTCTACGCAATAACCTCGAACTGCTCGGAGGGTGGGCTCCAAAAAATATTAAACTGGATCTCCGAAACAATTTCAGAAACCCTCAAGAAATATTTTGACTCGAATAATAAACCTCGGAATGAGCCCCTCTATTTATAGAAATATTCCGGAGCGAAAAAACAAAAAAATTTTGATGTGGGACGCACAAAATTAAACTCCAGTTAAAGTCAAAACGCAGCGTTTAATTCAAAAACCAAGCAAAACGCGTTGTTTTAGTCAACAGTGCAACCGCTTGGTACTTTAAATTGAGCATGACACGTGGCGGGCCGTGATTGGCCCGTCCCAGCACACGCGGATAGCCATCCGGCTACCCAGCGAGCGACACGTGTTGCACGCTGGTTGGTCGATCCATGAGCACGCGGATTCAGCCCTGTTTAAATGCGATTTTTTTTCTTTTTTTTTTGCTTTGTTTCCCACATGTAAAAAATTCATCTTATGTGAATTTTAATTTTTTAAAAATTATTTTATTTTATAATTTTTAATATTTATTCATCTCATGAATAATGTTTGGCAAAATTAATTTACCCATCTTATGGATAAATAATTCATCTCATTAATTCTTTAATATTTTTCAATGGCAATAAAATACAGAGGCTTGCGTAGGGACCTCGGGGACAATTTAAATCTAGCTCCAAACGGGTTAAATTAAATCATCTCATGATATTAATTTAATTACCATTTAATGAGACTTAGTTCCACTAAATAAATCTCACTGCACTCCAGACTTAAATTATTTATTCGATATCTCCCTAATATACTGTATTAATAACAACAATCCCTCTACTATATGTCCATGACAAAGGATAAATATAACTACTACCATTATCCTTCTCACAGCTTCTCCATTAGTTACCGACTCGCCCTTCACTGAATAATTCACTTATATTTGAACATATTCACAGTATAAATTCCAAATGTCAAACACTTGGAATACTTTGGCCAAAGTTTCCGAACCATTCAAATATTTGCGAATCAAGTAAGGGGACATCTGTATCTCATAAGAGACTGTAGATTCCCTATTAAATACCTGATCCTTGTCACACTTCACGCCGCTACCTAGTGTACGTGGGATTTCAGTCATTCATTTTAGACCTTACTTATAGTACACCAAAGTAACTAACGCTCCATGCACAAGTCCAGAATACCCTCAGGATTTAGAGTCGTCGTTCAAACAATACAATGCGAATCACTCATCTCCGATAGTAGTCTAGAAATAAGTAACCCACATGGTCTAACTCAGTGTGTCAAACACACTAACTTAACACTTTTGGATCTCCATCCACATGACCAAGACAAGCCATCTAAAGTGTCTCGTTATAGCCTTAACATACAAGTGGTCCAGACTTGTCTTCGACTACGAGTCTTTCAAACAACAATCCATATCATTTGTTCCAAGTCTATCTGTGGCTTAGTCTCATAAACCACTTAGAACAAACATGTAAATTGTAGTCTGAGGACTACACCTATCTCATGGATGCCTCCCGAAAGAAAATCACATGCAGTATAAATGCTCAAATACACAAATTTAACTAGGAAACGACTGGAACTTCAATTTTATTTATTAATTAAAATAATATATCGAGAATAAATATGGATTTCAGGACACTGTTCCTAACAGATTCTTGCCCACAAGAATCGGATTGGAATGGTGGTGTAAAATTGATTCTGCACTGCGCCACACTCCTCTCTGTATCAACTGCATCCCATAGCCTCAAAGTCCCGAGCCTCTGCCGTGCCCAGTTCATCACACTCTAAGCCATCTTCTTGATTTCCTTCATCTTCAATTCCCGAAAAGGCGATTAGATGTTGAGGGTTGCACCTGTGGCCAAAATAGTATTTCTGATTACACTTGAATCAAAGATTATGTGCCTTCTTCTCTTCCATGCTTAGCGTCCTTGAACCTTCTGGTGCACAGCTTGTGGCAAGGAAGCTGTTGCCCGACTTCTTCGAATCTCTTTGGGCATAACTAAGACAGTTGACTCATACAATCTTGCCTTTGCATAAGCTTTGGACAGTATAAGGGGGTTGAGTGCCTAGGCAAGATTTTTTATTCTGGGCTTGAGCCCACTAACGAAGCTCGAAACATAGAAGGCCTCTCTTGCGTCCCGAGTAATGGTCATCATTTGCGCTTTCAAATTTTCAAATTAGGTCATGTACTCCTTTACACTGCTTACTTGAGCTATCTCACTAAACTTGTCCACGACGTCCCCCGAGTCTTCATCCGCATATCTGTCACAAATTTCTATCACAAACTCTTGCCATGAGAGAGTTGGATTACCCAAGAGTAGGCTATAAAGCCACTCTTCGTGGTTCCCGTGCAAATATACCGCGGCCAATTCAACTTTTTCTTCTTCCAGAATGGCGTAGAACCGAAAGTATCACTCGCATCTTCTTATCCACGATTGTGGATGTGTGCCATTAAAAGTTTCCAGCTCAACTCGAGGCTGCCTAAACCCGGACATTCTTTCCACAGCCATTGGAACACCTTGCACTTCTACCGGTCTTGGCAAGGGAGGATCCAAGGGCCTAGCTTGAAGAGGAACAATAGGTGCGTTGTTATCTCCCGCAGCTGTCTCCACTTGCACCGAAGCTCTTTCTTGTTGTGGTGCTCCCGGTAGGATCCCCACACCAAGACGAACGTCTTGTCTTTATAACCGTTCATGCATTTCATTCAAACGCTGATCCATCCTTTGCTCAAGTTGTTGTTGCTACAAGGAATAGTCTTGCTCAAATTTATCTCGTCGTGCTTGAAGTCGTCGTTCAAATGCAAGCAACAATTCTTGCATTTGTTGCTGTGAATCATGCACCTGCTGCTGTAAATCTCCTACTTTCTGCAATGTTTGTTGACTCATTCTTGTCATTCTCTCAAAAATGTTAACCGTAGCACCTTCCATGTTAACATCGGTATTGATTGATTGTCCAGCAACCACACTTGCGTAAGTTGCAGTTGTCCCAATGTTTTGTCCTGCATTTGCAGCCGCAGCTGCTGATTTTGTGGTCATGCCTCCAGCCATAACTTCAAATAACTCTCCAACACTGCTGCTGGACAAGGAGTAGGTAATCTCAATCTCATTTCCAGCCATCAATTCAGTCCAGCACTGAATCTGCTTATCCTTCAGGTTTCGATCACAAGTTCTGCAAGTATCAGCCATAAGATTGCAGTAACCGCAAGCTTTATGATGTAGCCAATAGATTCCAACACCAGCTAGCTACTTCAGTGAGCCTTCAACCAAAATTTGCAGCTGAAATTTATGCACTGAATCTGTCTGAACATTTTCCAGCAGTCAACCGATCAATGCAGCAGCTAAATTCACAAACTCTGGTGCTCTGAACCTTGAGCACATCAATCTGATATATCGTTGCACTAATTCAGCTACTCTGGTGCTTGTGCAAGTAACCGAAGCAGCAGCTGAGCTAAACTAAGATCAATTCACAGTATCAGTAAATCAGAATCAAGGAATCAAATAGTTAATTCCTGATCAAGTCCAATCCAATCGGTGGCAAAGTATTTCTTTCCAGCACTAGTTTGAACAATCAGAACAAATTCAATTTGATTTCAGTTAGTTAATATTCTGCTTGATCGCACTATCACAATCCAACAATGCAATCTGAATTCAGCAGTGCAATTTCGCTTGTAGCTCGTTCTTAAGACGCAGATTGAACTTGTTTTAGCTCAATCTAGCTAATACAATCAGGAACTGCAACAGATCAAAGCCAAATTTTATCTTGACCTCAGCAGTGCTTAATCACAGAAAATTTTATCTGATTTCAGCAAGGAAATGCTACAAGATCAAAGTTATCAATTAAGCTTGATTTGGAAGCAAATCAAGGCTCTGATACCAATTGTTATAGGGTTTTTAAGAGTTTAGATGATATAAGAAGTGAAGAGATGAGATAATAGAAGAATTAGAGAGACAGAGAGATGAGAATAGAAGAGATTAGAGAGAGAAGTAAGAGAATTTAGAGAGAAAAGGAACAATGCATTCATCAACTACTCATTTACAATACAAGACTCACTACTTATAGCCACAAGGGACTAAAGACATATGCATTGCCCCTAGACTTTTGCTTAATCGCCTCTAGTAGCAGCAGCTGCCACCCTTGACCTCCTAGGACCGACATTGACCACCTAAGACCACCCTTAACCGCATGAAGTACTTACTAACTTGCTTACAAGGCTTATTGAAAGTAAAAACATGAACTAATCACCACCTTATTACATGAATTACACTAAAGACTTAACTACCTATCCTTACCCTATCCCAATCATGACACCCCCATTTGAGAAATTTGCCTCCTTTAAGTGTGAAGAGAATTTTTATTTTGGGAATCTATCATTTAGGTACTCAGGACTTGGATATTTATCACTTATGTCTCTTGACATTTCAATATATACGGTGAGGCATCCTAATATTTAAAAATATTAGCATTTATGCGCTTTAAAATTTAAAATTTTATCAATCAAGTATATGTTGTGTAAAATTGATAGGTTTTTATTTAAAAAAATATTGATGTAGAACGTAATTTAAATATTATACAATTATTAATATTCGAAATATGATGATTAATTGGCATAATAGTGCATATCTGAATTTTGTTGATTAATTGGCTTATATTTGATTCCATTTGGTTTACTTGTTGTTTGTAGTGGAGTTTGGAAGTCATGTCTTTATATTGAATGCAATATATTGTGTTAGTTATTCTTAGGTTTTATATGTGTTATATGACTATTCGTTATTCAAAATCTTTTAGGTATTTCTATCGGTGTGTTATTCTATACTTACATAAATGGCACCTAATAAGGACTAGATGGCATATGTAGATGACCAAATTAAAAATGAATCTTATACAGTAGGAGTTCAAGAGTTCCTCAATTATGCTTTCTCAAAGAATGGAGGAAGAAATGAAATTCGATGCCCTTGTGTAAAGTGTGTAAATACTTATTCAAAAAAATGAGATGAAGTAAAGATACATCTAGAGGTATATGGAATATTGAAGAACTACACATTTTGGTATCATCACGGGGAAAAGCTTATTGAGGGTGAAATTGATTCCGTTGATAATAGTGACCAAAGTGGGAAGGAAATGAAAGTGACTACGAAATCAATGATCTTTTGGATGATTTGCATCTTAAATTTGGTGACATAGATGGAAGTCGTGAAGATAATGATCATCCGGGTGTCAATGCGCACGAAGAGGTGCCAAATGAGAAAGCGAAAACATTTTATTGCTTATTAGAAGAATCAAAAAGGCCGTTGTACTCGGGATCTAAGATTTCAAAATTGTTTACGCTAGTTAAACTACTTCATATCAAGAGCCTTGGTAGGTGGACTAATGAATCATTCACTATGCTATTGCAATTTTTGAAAAAAGAATTGCTTCCTATTGGTTCGACTTTACCTGACTCGTACTATGGTGCAAGAAAGATAATTCGAGACTTAGGCCTTTCGTATGAAAAGATTGATGTTTGCAGGAACAATTGTATGTTATATTGGGAGGAAGAAAATTTTGATTTTTGTAAGGTATGTTGTGCTTCCAGATGGAAAGATGACAAACATAATAGAGAACATAAGTGTAGATCAAATGGAAATATAATATCGTTTAAAGCATTACGTTATTTTCCAATAACACCAAGGCTCCAATGGTTATTTATGTCGAAAAAAAACTATTCCATTAATGATATGGCACCATGATAATAGATTAAGGGATGGTATGATGAGACATCCTGTTGACTCGGTGACATGGAAATCTTTTGATCGACTTCATCCACAGTTTACAATGGAGCCTTGTAATGTGAGACTCGGGCTTGTTAGTGATGGATTTCAACCTTTTGTAAACTCTAAAACACCTTATAGTATATGGCTGGTCTTGTTAATTCCCTATAATTTTCCACCTTGGATGTGCTTGTAGCAATCTAATTTCATTTTATCAATGTTAATTCCTAGACCTAAAGGATCGAGAGATACTATTGACGTATTTTTACAACCTTTGATTGAAGAACTAAATATGTTATGGAATACGGGGATTGAAACATTCGATGCATCTTTACGTCAAAATTTTACTCTTCATGCAACTTTGTTGTGGACTATCAATGACTTTCCAGCTTATGTGAATTTGTCTCGGTGGACTGCATAGGGTAAATTGGCGTGTGCATGTTGTAATAAAGAGACTTCATCCTTCAGGTTGCCTAATTTTAGCAAGCAGTTTTATATGCGGCATAGATAGTTTTTGCCTCGCAATCATAGATGGAAAAATGATAAGGCTTCCTTTGATGGCACTAGAGAGGAAGGTATGCCACCAAGGCTTTTGAGTGGTGATGATATTCTTAATCAGGTCCAAAACCTTAAAGGTATTATATTGAGTAAAGCTGCTAACAAAAAGACAAAAGTATCTCATGCAGATAGGGGGGATAATTGGAATTAAAACAGCATCTTTTTTTAGCTTCCTTACTGGAGTACCCTCTTATTAAGACTTGTTGGAGACCTTTTGATCCAGGGAAGGAGTTTAGAGAGGCGTTTGGTGGTAAACAAGAACAAATGAGGTGTAATTGTGCTGAGAATGATGAATCTAGTGACAATTGTGATCAACTGGGCTATAATTTAGCCAATCTTGAACAAACGGCTGTGGGAAAATTTGGTATTTCATTTGCATCTTCAAGTGAGGATGTAATTGGAGCACCTCATTATCGAATTGGAGCATTACAGTTTGAATCCTTGATGCAAGTAGGGCATACTGTGATTATGTGGTGGTATGCTGGCAGTATAGTGAGAGATGGAATGTTGGTCTCGAAGTCCATTGCAAGTACTTGTGCTATATGTAAGCTAGGCTCACTTAAGAGGCACAAGGTGAAGAGTAAGCGGAGAAAGCTTCCAGGAAGATTTTGTGAAGAGGCAAAACATATTTTGAAGGTGTTTGGTATAGGATTATCAAGGAGTTGGGATCTTGAGTTGTGATGCTTTGGTTGGTCAAGCCAAAGGTAAAGAACATCTTCCTCATGTACAAGCCAATGTAAGGCCCCCCAAAACTTCGAACCCTAAATCTTTGAAATTTCTATCACAAGCACAAGAGGATGAAGATGAGTATTGTCAATTGAGTACATTCCGTGGTTACAGACAAGTGGAGGCAATTGATCAGTGTGTTAGCCATCATTAAAATGCTTTAATTGAAGAGTTCAGCGAATGATTAAGATCAGTTCAAGCTGAAATAAGTATACACTACAGCAAAGAAGTCCAGAGCAGATCAGTCCTTGCTCTTGTGATGTTCACAGCTGTTTTGATGTTCCATTGGTTTAATGGGCTGGTGTATTTTGCATTCATACTTGAACTCATAGTTGAGGGATTGCAGTTGGTTCATCTGAATCAAATTAGCTGCAGAGAAGCAATGGTACACCGAAGCAAAAAAAGAACTCGATCAGGAGCTGAAGACTTTGTCCATAATTTGGAATATGTGTGCTGCAGGTTGAAGGCGATTTGTGGGGCCACTTTGATGGTTCAAACCGTGAAAGAATTTCCTTGGAGTTCAACCATGGCTTTTGAGAACTTAGCTTGGTGGAGCAAAGTTCCAGACTTACAAGCAAACATTTCAATTGTTAAGAAACTGAGCTGGAATGTTGCAATTGGGAGCAATGTGTCGACTGTTTTTTGTGCATCCTCTTTATGTTTTGGCAAGATAAGAAAGTGGAAGCTTGTAGTGAGGATGACAAGGATCAAAGTCAAGTTATGGTTGAATATGCAAGAGGTTGGGAAATGGGAGATAAGACTTCCATAACTTTGATGTTCCAACCTGTGGTGCAGCTAGTAGAAATCAGAGGAGCTGATGTTAGTTCAGTGATTAGCTCATTGTACCCAATAGAATAAGCACTTAAGTAGGTTAATTGGACAAGAAGATGTGCCCACTGGATTCTGAGAAGCCTTGTAAAATCGAGAGCAACTGGAAGTCCTTCTCTAAGTAGGTCAAGGGCAGGTTGTTGCAGCGTAGTGGTGTTGAGCTGCACTAGAGTTTGTTATCTGTTGTATGACAGTGGTAGACCCCCTAACGTACACTCTTCAAGTGGTATCACCAACATCAAAGTTAAGCACCTCAACTCTCACTGTCTGTATCAGATGTACAGCAATACGAGGCACTTCGTATGCTTGGGCATTTGCAACCTCCAACAACAGGAAATCAGCATCAAGTAGCAAGCATTCAAGCTGTGGTTCTAGATTCATATTCCATGTTCATATTCAACTGCACATACTGCGCCAAGGAGCGATCTTCATCTCCTACCTCTACATCGACAAGTGTTTTTCAAAGTCTCAACTCTCTTCTAAGATTCCTGAGGACAAAAATCTTTTATGAGGGAAGTATTGTTATGATTCGACTATTAGGGGCATATGAAGTGGAGTTTGGACGTATTAAAGTAGTATAAGTCACTAGAGTAATATGTTAGATTGGAGGTTGGCCGTTAGCTTCATGAGAGAAATTGGTGCCAAAGTCGGTTACTTGGTCAAGACAAGTCAAGAGAGGCGGTTAGAGTTTAGTAAGTCGGTTGCAAGCTTAGATATTTCCTTAGATATTTTCTTGCTTAATTCAATTGTATTGATTAGTATAAAGGGAAGCTAGTGTGTAATGTTTTGATCATGAATGAAATTGAATCTTTCTCTCTCCTAATCTCAATTCTCTCTCTCTCTCTCCCTCTATTTCCCTTCTTCCTCATCTCAAATTCTCAAATTCCTAGGTTATAGTTCAAGATTGATCTTAAGCTATAACACATTTATTTCATTCACTTGATTTTATTTGTAAAGTTATTTTTACTTGAAAAATGCTTATAGCAAGCCCCTAAAGTTATGTTTTTGTTAGTTTCGTGTTGTTTTGTTGTTTTTCTTGTGTTTTCTCTTTATTTTACTTTGACAAAATTTTGAAAGTTAAAATTGTTATTTTTAAGTTTTTTAAAACATTAGTGTTACTACATCTCCCCCCCCCCCCCCCCCCCCCCCCCCCCCCCCCTCCTCTTGGTTTTTGTTAAGTTTTTGAATTAGATTATTGTATTTGTAATTTTTCTTATTAGTTTTATCTTTATTTTAACCTTTTAATACGCCTAGATATGTCTTTCAAAGTTGAGTTTGTATTTTTAAGTTTTTCAAAACATTACTATTACTACCTCCCTCCCCAAAAATTTGTTTTGTTAAGCTTTGTATTATATGGTTGTATTTTGGTTCTTTCTCATTATTGTTATATTTCTTTTGACTTTTAAGTTTGTGTTTCTTACTTTGTATGCAAAATCAAAACGAAAACAAAATAATCCTTTTGGATCCTGAAATCGAAAAAACACTTCGACAAATCAGGAAAACCAAACGAATTAAAACAATGGCTAATAAAAAAAATGATAATGAAAGAGCTTTAAAGAATTATGCTGTCCCAATTGTTGGTGGATACACTTCTAGCATCTGACGCCCACCCATACAAGCAAACAACTTTGAAATAAAACCCGCGACAATACAAATGATTCAACAGACTGTTCAATTTGGCGGTTTACCTAGTGAGGACCCGAATCTACGTATCACTAACTTTCTTGAAAGCACAATGGTGTTAATGATGATGCCATTCGCTTAAGACTATTCTCATTCTCACTAAGAGACAAGGCCAAAGTATGGTTAATGTCATTGCCCCTAGGTACCATCACCATATAGGATGATTTGGCACAAAAATTTCTTGCTAAATATTTTTCACCAGCCAAATCAGCCAAAATGAGGAATGACATTACCTCTTTTACACAATACATAATGGAATCATTATATGACGCGTGGGAACGCTATAAAGAGCTTTTAAGAAGGTGCCCAAACTATGGTTTACCAGTTTGGACGCAAGTCCAAACTTTTTACGAAATTTTGGCAAACAATGGTGGACGCGACTGCTAGAGGAGCCTTAAACAACATGATACCATACGAAGGATACAAGTTGCTAGAGGTAATGGCTAGCAACAACTATGCAAGAATAACTGATCGAACAATACAAAAGAAACCAGTAGGTATTCACGAAATAGACGCATTAACCACATTATTCGCTCAAATTTCAATGATTTAGAAATAGTTAGGTAACATAAGTGTTAATGTCATTCATTCTCCTTTGCTAACTGAGTTTTGTATAGGAAATCATGTTAGCACAAAATGTCAGACAGGCAACCCCTTTGCCACAGCCTCTTCAAATCACGAGCAAGCCAATTTTGTTTCAAAGTTTCAAAATCACAACACAATCCCTACTCCAACACCTACAATCCCAGGTGGCGAAACCACCCAAATTTTTCATGGAGTAACCATGGGATTCAAAAACAACCTATTCACTCACAACTGGAAAAGAAAATTGATCTTTAAGATATGTTCAATAAGTTCATGCAAGAAACCAGAAGTTTCATGCAACAAACACAAACAAATCTTCGAAATCAAGAAGCTTCTATTAGAAACTTTGAGACCTAGATCGGACAAATTTCAAACCAACTCCTTGAAAGGTCTCAAGGTTCCTTGTCTAGCAACATAGTTACTAACCCATGAGAGCACGTCCAAACAATTGAATTAAGAAGTGGGAAAATTCTGAATGAACCAACTCCAGTAACTAAGGCCGCAGAAAACGAACAACCCCTAATCGACCTATCCATAGACACGAACCAAAAAATTGGGAATAAGGAAGGGATAAAATTCCAAAACAAAGATGAACCAGAAAGGGCGGAACCTCAACCCTACAAACCGAAGGTCTCGTTCCCTCAACGTTTGAAAAAGACAAAAGCGGATGAACAATTCGCTAAATTTATTGAAGTTTTCAAAAAATTACATATCAATGTCCATTTTGCTGATATGTTAGAGCAGATGCTTAAGTATGCAAAATTTAAGAAGGAAATCTTATGTAACGAATGGAATTCGGGAGAATTCGAAACAATGGCACTAACTAAAGAATGTAGTGCCATACTCCAAAAGACGTTACCTCCCGAGCCAAAAGATCGAGGGAGTTTCACTATACCTTGCACCATTGGCACCATTAGTTTTGATAAAGTTTTATGTAATTTAGGTGCAAACATTAATTTAATACCACTCTCTGTGTTCAGGAAGCTTGGCTTAAGAGAGGTGAAGCCCACTACAGTATCTTTCCAACTAGAGGATAGATCGCTCAAGTATCCAAGAGGTGTGGTT
The DNA here is from genome assembly GCA_018398585.1 of Simmondsia chinensis. Lineage (NCBI taxonomy): Eukaryota > Viridiplantae > Streptophyta > Magnoliopsida > Caryophyllales > Simmondsiaceae > Simmondsia > Simmondsia chinensis. Next base: position 22,457,084 of record JAGTTD010000001.1, read on the forward strand.
GAAGATGTCTTAGTGAAGGTTGACAAATTCCTCTTCCCGGTCGATTTCATAATACTTGATATGGAAGAGAATCGAGAGATACCTCTTATTCTTGGACGACCCTTCCTTGCAATAGGAAGGACCTTGATCGATGTGCAATAAGGGAAACTAATTTTAGAGTGCAAGATGAATAGGTAACCTTCAACGTTTTTAATGCTATGAAATTTCCCACTGACATGGATTCTTGTTTGAGGTTGATATTATAGACAGTTCGTAGTCGAGAAGTTCAGGGACACATTCCCTAAGTTACCACTTGAAGCATGTCTAACAAAGTCAGGGACCTTGGACACTAACAATGAATTGATAAGGGAATGTGCCTAATACCTAGAGTATGGCGAACCTTTCGATTCGTACCATGAACCAAGAGTGGGGGACATATATGCAATTGAAGCTCAGCAGAGAATAGGGGAAGATCAGCCTCCAAATCTCGAGCTCAAGCAATTGCCGTCTCAGCTCAAGTATGCTTATCTTGGCAATTATAGCTCTTATCCTATTATTATTAATGCTTCTTTGAGTAATATTGAATAGAAAAGGTTGCTTAGAGTTCTAAGGGAGCATAAATTAGCCATCGGATGGACCTTTCCGATATCAAGGGAATTAGCCCTTCCTTATGCATGCATAAGATTCTCACGGAAGATAGCTTCAAGCCTATCATGCAACCACAACATCAATTAAACCCTGCTATGAAAGAGGTGGTAAGGAAAGAAGTTGTCAAGTTATTAGATGCCAGGATCATTTATCCCATATCTGATTGTCCGTGGATAAGTCCAATACAACCAAATTGCCATAGCACCGGAAGATCAGGAAAAGACCACTTGTCCATATGGTACCTTTGCCATTAGGACAATGCCTTTTGGATTATGCAATGCTCCTGCCACATTTTAGTGGTGTATGATGGCGATTTTGGGGAAAATTTCATAGAAGTATTTATGGATGATTTTTCAGCCTTCGGTGCCTCATTTGATAATTGTTTAGATAACCTCTCTATGGTCTTGCAAAGATGCACTAACACTAATATTGTTTTGAATAGAGAGAAATGTCATTTCATGGTGCAGAAAGAGATTGTGCTAGTGCATATGATTTCAAAAAAGGGAATTGAGGTTGATAGAGCAAAAACTAAAGCGATAGAACATTTACCATCCCCTACTAATGTTAAGGGCATTCGAAGTTTCTTAGGTCATGCAGGTTTCTATGGAAGGTTTATTAAGGACTTCCCTTAGCTCACTAAGCCTCTCTGCAATTTATTAATGAAGGATGTCCCTTTTAACTTTGATAGTGACTGTATGCATGCTTTTGAAACTTTAAAGGAAAAACTAGCATCAGCACTAATAATCATAGCATCCGATTGGACCTCATAATTTGAACTTATGTGCGACGCTAGTGACTATGCAGTAGGAGTCGTGCCAGGACAAAGAAGGAACAAAAAATTTCATGTAATCTACTATACTAGTAAGACTTTAATGGATGTGCAGGTTAACTATGCTTCCATTGAAAAGGAATTAATAGCTGTTGTTTTTGCATTTGACAAATTTCGTGCCTACTTGCTAAATTCTAAAGTAATTGTTATACTTATCACTCTGCTCTTAAATACCTCTTTGCGAAACAGGACGAAAAACTGAGACCGATAAGATGGATTTTGTTGCTTTAGGAATTCGATTTAGAAATCCGGGATAAAAAAGGAACAGAAAATGTTGTTGAGAATCATTTATCACGCTTTGAACGAGAGAACGAAAGTGTCTATATTAATGAAAAATTCTAGGATGAAAGTCTTATGATGGTAAGCAAAAACCCTAATTATCCATGGTACGCTGACAGTGTTAACTTATTGGTTGCACAAGAACTACCCACGGACTTGAGATATCAACAAAAGAAGAAGTTCTTTGCTGATTTAAAGCACTATTTTTAGGAAGAACCATTCTTATATAAGCATTGTGCGGACCAAATCATTAGGAGGTGTGAACCTAAAGAAGAAATGGAAGACATTCTGTGGCATTGCCATTCCTTGGAAACTGGTGGTCATTATGGTGGAACAAGGAATGCAGTTAAGGTTCTATAATCAGGATTTTATTGGCCTACACTTTTTAAAGATACTTTCAAATTTTGTAGTAAATGTCATCTATGTCGAAGAACGGGAAATATTTCTAGGAGACATAAAATGCCCCTAAACAACATTTTAGTAGTTGAATTGTTTGGCGTTTGGGGGATTGATTTCATGGGTTCTTTTCCTTCATCATTTTCTAACATATTTATTTTGGTTGTTGTAGATTATGTATCAAAGTGAGTTAAAGCAGCTGCTTTTTTGACCAATGAAATGGATGAGAATTCGTAGATGGGAAAAAAGTTTTATTTTTTAACTCCCGATTACAACGTTTCCCAGGAAAATTGCTCTCCAGATGGTTAGGACCCTTCATTATAACTCGTGTCTTTCCATATGGCACAATCGAGATTCAAGATGAGAAGAAAGGCACATTCAAAGTTAATGGTCAAAGGCTGAAACCCTATATTATGGAGAGCTCGAACTGCAGAAGACTCGCATTCATCTTAACGAAGACGAATGATCTACTGGAAAAGTCAAGCTAACAACTATAATTTAAGTGCTTCTTGGGAGGCAACACAAGTTTTCTTTTCCTTTTCTTTTAATTTCTTTCAATTTTTATTATTTTCTTACATATTTATACATTTTGTTCAGTAGTTTTTAAAACAAGTTTGGGGGTAACCTGATGGCAACATTCATCATCTAAAAGCAATTCTCAAACCTGAAAAGTATCTCTCACCTACTGCTTCGTTCCTTGTATTTCTTTAACATTGAGGACAATATTAACTTTAAGTTTGGGGGTGAGAGAGACATTTTGTCGCAATTTTTTAAAATTTTGAACAAATTTTGTTGAAAGTTTTCTTGTCTACTCCTATTTTATCTTTTAGAGTCAGCTTTAGTGCCTCCCAAATTCGGAGTCTTTGTATGGGGATGTAGATAGTTGTTTGTGGTGTTTAGTAGGTGTTGGGAAGAAGCTAAACTCAAGCTTTCTATAAGAATTATCAAGATCCCCTTCTTCCTCTTGTGTTTTACTTGCCGTTTTCTCTTTGTTGCCATTTTCTTTTCTTTTATAGTGTTTAAGTGATGGGGCTTAGGTGTTATATGTGATATAAGTGAGGGGACAAGTGTTCTTTCTTTCTTTGTAAGATAAGTTTTCTCTTATTTATCTTTATCTTTGTTTTGGATGTACTTTTAAGGATTAAAGTGGGTTAGTTGTGTCGTTTTATTCTAATTTGGGCGAATTACGTTGACTTTTCCTTTTATTGGACGAATTGTGTTAGTTTTTCTCCCTACTGGGGAAATTGTATTGGTTTTTCCCCTTATCGTGCGAATTGTGATGGTTTTCCCCTTACTGGGTCAATTGGCTAATTGTGTTGGCTTCTCCCCTGACCGGGCGAATTGTGTTGGCATTTTCCCTTACCAAGCGAATTGTGTTGGTTTTTCCCATTATTGGGCGAATTGTGTTGGTTTTTCCCTACTGGGAGAATTGTGTTGATTTTTTTTTGCTTTTTTTCACGAACCACAAACATATTAGCTCCCCACTTTTCAAACGAACTTTTATCTTTTTCGTTTCTAAAGTGTTAACTTCTTGTTGGTCACCTTTTTCCTTTTTTTATTTTGTTGTTATCTCTCCTTTTTCCTTCTTTATAAATACTCTAAAGGTGTGGTAACTTTCATTTTATTTTGGCTTAGTCTTTTGCTTTTTATGCCCAGACCCTGTTAATGGAAATATTTCCAAATGATGTTATGTTCCTAATATTCTCGTGGTTGTCAGTTAAGATCCTAAATTAGTGTCGTGTAATTTCCCAATTCTGTCGTTAGCTCTTTACACGAGAGAGCTTTATTAAAGAACAATCTATGAATTGTTTTCAACGTCCAGCAGATGGTGTGCTCATCCAAAATGGGCATCGGCCCCCATTTGGTGAATATGTGGAGATACATTTGCTACACTTGCCTTACTTTGCGCCCTGTCTTGCCCTTGGATCCTTATGCGTTTTGTTTGAGGACAAGGAAATAGTAGGGGTAAGTAATGGACTGATCTTGTGTTAAGGTATTCCTTTCTATGGGCCTATGGGTTTATTCGTGTGCAATCTGGCTTCCCGAACGTATCCTCCTTTTTTCTTACCTGAAGATTTGTGTTACCTGAGTACTTTTCCCAATACTGCGTTCATGTGCCCCGAAGATATTTTCCACTATCCTTTCAATTACCATATTTTCGTGTTTGCTCTTAACCTTGAAGAGGGCTTCAGAGGTGATTCCTGGGCTGAAAGAGATTGGTATTTGGTGCTTTATTTTGATCGTGGTACTTGGCGATACCGGGCGGGTATTAACACAAGTGGGGGTACAATAGATTTTACTTGCCCAGTATTTTGTGACGGGGTGTTGTATTCGTCATCGAAGTGTAGTGGTTACTTTACCCCGAACTCCCCATACTTTTCTTCGTACATAGTATCGTGGGATATGGGGGAAGATTCTGCTAATCTTTAATTCCTTCCACCAAATATCCGTGATAAAGTTGTTCATAGCCAAAGATTGGGAATCTTCGCTTTACAAGGATGTCTTTATTTGGCTGCTCTGCACAATTTGGACCTTTCTCTGTGGAGTCTTTCGAATAAGAGGGATGCGAACTTATGGTTCTTGGTTCAAAACATCTTTTTCAATATCCGCCACCGTGATGGGCAGGGAAACGTAGGTGTGATAGGTTTTATTGTGGCAGATTCTCTTGTAATCTTTTCCACTGAGTTTAGGGTTTACAATTATTCTTTCTCTGGACTTCATCATGGGGCGCATTGGGTTATATGTTCACATGGGTATGGAGAATGGGCGCGCTTGCAAGCATAATGGAGTTCACTTCATCCCTGCGGCGCTGCGGTTTCTGCTTGCGGGTTACTCTGTGACTAGGGTGTGTACTTCTCTTTACTTGTACAATTTTATTTGTAATTTCTCTGTTTAGGTGCATTATTGTTGTTTTGGTTGTTTGTCTTGACGATCGCTTATATGTACTATAGTTGTTCTCCACCTCGTATTTAATCTCGACCTATCTGACGAGTTGTTTTGAGTATACAGTTTACTTGTGCATGTTATATGACCATGCTTGTACTATTACGTTTTTGATAAATGAAAGATGGCGTTTTGAGTGTGTTAAGAAGGGAGTGAAGTAGATGAGTTGCATAGATCGAAAGTAGTTTTCCTTGGAGCGTTTTATGTACAATTGCCAATAATTTTTTTGAGTAATTGCTTGGGCGACCTGTTTGCTCATTTACAGTAGTCCGATTATGGGACACGAATGGTTCATACAGGTTCTTTACATGTGAGGTTGCGTACAATTTAAAATTTTATGCTAGTGGGTGTTTTGCATAGCTTACGGTGTGTAAAATCATATATAACTCCAATTTTTTACATTGGCAGGCGTTTTACGTGGCCCCCAGTGTATAAAATTACTTATAACTCCAATTTTAACACTGCTGGACGCTTTACATAGCCCCCAGTGTGTAAAATTATTTGTAACTCTAATTTTTACAGTGGTGGGCATTTTACGTAGCCCTTAGTGCGAAAAATCATTTACAACTCTAATTTTTACACTGGTGGGCGTTTTACGTAGCCCCTAGTGTATAAAATCACTTATAACTCTAATTTTTACAGCGGTGGGCGTTTTACGTAGCCCCTAGTGTATAAATTATTTATAACTCCAATTTTTACATTGGCAGGCGTTTTACGTAGCCCCTAGTGTATAAATCATTTATAACTCTAATTTTACATTGGCGGGCGTTTTACGCAGCCCCAGTGTATAAAATCATTTATAACTCAAATTTTTATATTGGTGGGCATTTTACGTAGCCACCAGTGTGTAAAATTGTTTATAACTCTAATTGTTACACTGGTGGGCGTTTTACATAGCACTCAGGGTATAAAATCATTTATAACTCAAATTTTTACACTGGTGGGCGTTTTATGCAGCCCCTAGTGTATAAACTCGCTTATAACTCCAATTTTTACACTGGTAGGCGTTTTACGTAGCCCCCAGTGTATAAAATTATTATAACTCGAATTTTTATAATGGTGAGCGTTTTACGTAACCCCCAGTGTATAAAATCATCTATAACTCGAATTTTTGCACTGGTGGGCATTTTACGTAGCCCTTGGTGTATAAAATCATTTACAACTCTAATTTTTACACTGGTGCGCATTTTACATAGCCCTTAGTGTATAAAATCACTTATAACTCAAATTTTTACACATTTGAGCGTTTGCGTAGCCCCGAGTGTATAAAATTATTTATAACTCTAATTTTTACACGAGTGAGTGTTTTACGCAGCCCCCTGTGTATGTAATTTCTTATTACTCTAATTTTTGCACTGGTGGGCGTTTTACGTAGCCCCTAGTGCATAAAAACATTTACAACTCTAATTTTGACATTGTTGGGACTTTTACGCAGCCCCTAGTGTATAAAATCATTTATAACTCCGATTGTTAAACCGGTGGGCGTTTTACATAGCCCCCAGCATATAAACTTATTTATACTATACTTTTTACATTGGTGGGCATTTTACGTAGCTCCTAATGTATAAAATCACTTATAACTCCAATTTTTTCATTGGTGGGCATTTTACGTAGCGCCCGGTCCATAAAATCATTTACAACTCTAATTTTTACACTGGTGAGCGTTTTACGTAGCCCACAGTGTATAAAATCACTTACAATTCCAATTTTTACACCGATGGGTGTTTTACGTAGCCCCCAGTGTATAAAATTATTTATAACTCTAATTTTTGCACTGGTGGGCGTTTTACGTAGCTCCTAGTGTATAAAATCACTTATAACTCCAATTTTTTACGTGGCCCCAAGTCCATAAAATCATTTACGACTCTAATTTTTACACTGGTGAGCATTTTACGTAGCCTCAAGTATATAAAATCACTTATAACACTAATTTTTACACCAGGGGGCATTTTGCGTAGGCCCTAGTGTATCAAAACATTTCCAACTTGAAATTTTATAGTGGTGGGCGTTTTACGTAGCCCGTAGTGTATAAAATCACTTATAACTACAATTTTTTCACTGGTGAGCATTTTACGTAGCCCATAGTATACAAAATAATTTACAACTCTAATTCTTAGTTGTCCACTGAGATAGAAGGGATTTTTCGTGGTTTTTGTCGGTTTTTATGTGGATTGAGCTTTAGTTCAAGTTTTGATTTTGATTCTAAACTTAGTTTACCGAAAAACACTACAAAGGAATTTGACTTTCGAGTATACTGTTGTTTTGCTTGCCTTAACAGGTTGTACCCTCTTTCCTTTGTTGAGTTAATTTGTAGGTATTAGTGGTTTAGCCTACCCAACTTTAGTAGAAACGTAATCCATTAACTTGCTTTGTCTGCCCTTACATGTTGTATGCCCTTTCCTTTCCCTAGTTATATTAGTTTGCTGATATTGATGCCTTAGCTTACACAACTTTAGTTAACACGTAATCTGTTAACTTGCTTCGTTTGCCCTAGCGTGTCGTATGCCCTTACTTTTCCCAAGTTATATTAGTTTGCTGATATTAATGGCTTAGCTTACACAACTTTAGTAAACACGTTTGCTGATATTGATGCCTTAGCTTACACAACTTTAGTTAACACGTAATCTGTTAACTTGCTTCGTTTGCCCTAGCGTGTCGTATGCCCTTACTTTTCCCAAGTTATATTAGTTTGCTGATATTAATGGCTTAGCTTACACAACTTTAGTAAACACGTAATCTGTTAACTTGCTTCATTTGCCCTAGCGTGTCGTGCGCCCTTTCTTTTCCCAAGTTATATTAGCTTGCTAATATTAATGCCTTAGATTACAAAACTATAATTAACACATAATCTGTTAACTTGCTTCGTTTGACCTAGCGTGTCGTACACCCTTTTTTTTTCCCAAGTTATATTAGTTTGCGGATATTAATGCCTTAGCTTACACAACTATAGTTAACACGTAATCTGTTAACTTGCATTGTTTGCTTTGCGAAGGTGCACCTTTTCTTATTGTGATTAAAGTGGCTTTATCTGTGAAAATGAATTTGGGTGCAAAGAACCGTAGCTCCTCCTATTTTAAACGTGCTCTAGGTAATCCTGCAGTTCCCAGTAGGCTAGAACATATATCATCACCTGTGAACCAGGAAGCAGTTATTGCATTGCCTCTACCTTCCCTGTATAACCAAAGGGAGGGACGTGGCCTTCATTCGCATTATGTGTCCGTCCACCCCCCCCCCCCCCCCCCCCCCCCCTACATTGTACTTATTAGGATAACTTTAATGAAGATTTAAAATGGTTCTAGGTAAAGGTAGGACTCGGAGTGCGAATCGAGAGGATCAAGCTGATAATCGACCTTCCACCTCTGGACCTGTGTCTAATCTCGCTTCTACGGTTATAACTTTTAATGAAGCTAGAGTACGAGCACAGTTTCAGCATATTTCAGATGTTAAACCTTTTAAGCGATTCCCCCAGCGCTATTCGAGTGAACAAGTTCGAGAAAAATGTTATGTTCCTCCCGAATATGAAATATGGGCTCCAAGGGAAAATGATATCTTGTTGTTTCCCCCTCGACATGACTGTTTTGCCGTAACCCTGGAATCTTTGAGTGCTGGCCTTAGATTTCCACTTCCACGTTTTGTATCCAATTTATTGAAGCGGTATACAATGTGTCCTGGCCAAGTGACCACGAACAGTTTTTAGAATCTACATGGATTTTAACTTGCTTGTTTTGTTAATGGCTTCCAAGTTTCCAACAAAGCCTTTGATTTTCTGTTTAAAGTTAAAAAGAGTCGAAGCACCTTTTCTTTTGAAAGTCGCGGAGGTTATCATTTTGTTATGGACAATCCTTCCATTCTTAAGAGTTAGTTGAACAAGTTTGTATGGGTTCGACCACCTACTCTTCCTAGGTACCCCGTGGTGTGGCGTAAATTGGCCCGTGCTCCGAAGCCATGCCTTAAAGAATTGGCTTCGGAAGACTAGGCGGTCATTAATTATTTTGGGGAGAATTCTAACAGGGACCGTTTTGTAGCTACTCGTGCACTACGTAAGAAGGAGATAATGCTCGTGAAGGATGGGCTTAGCGAAAAGCCTTTACCAGGTATGCTTATGTTAAGTCTTTGGTTTTCAAAGTCTCTCATTAACGTAGCTTACAGGTAACTTTGCTTTGTTTACGTGGAAATGAATGTTTATTGCTTCTAACTTTTATTACAATGTCTTACTTTTAATGCAGCTGAAGAACTTGATAGCTTGGATATCGTTGATTGCTTGGTGTTTGGTTCATCTTCTAGTAGTTTCGATTGAACTGATATGGGTGCTTATGCCGAACAGTCGATACAAACCTCTCCTGGAGGTCCCTCTCTTCTCCACAATCGGTTTCTAGGGGCAAAGGTTCCACATGTCGCCGCGTGCATAGTGGTATTCCTCAGTTGCCCTTTCGGGGTCGATCCATCCAGTTAGACCCACATCTTGAGGTGAGGAATGTTCATGCGCGTTCAGAGTCAGTCCAGGATCTCACTGTGCCAGATATTTCTGCGGTTGTTCATCTGCCACTGCCTCCTCCTGTTCCTCCTGTGAGGGATTCTACCACGGTCGGGACTTCAGCTCGTGAAGGACATACCTTCACCTTTTCCCGTCCTATTGCAGATTTTGGGTCTTTGCTTAAGGTTTTTAAGGGTATTTCTTCTCCTGGGACTATTCACTCTCAGAGTTCATTTATCGTATCTGAGGTGATAGTTCATTTTGCTTTTCCTTTTTCTCTTTTCTTCTTCTCTTTCTCTCTCTCTCTCTCTCTCTTTCTCTCTCTCTTTTTATTTTGTGAATTATTACTTATCCCATGTGTGTTTACATGGCTTGTTTTTGCGTCATTTTGGCGTTTTTGACCATTTGTGTCAGGTGGCCATGCCTTGTGCTGATGTTAGCTCCCGTTACCAAAACCTCCAAGAAGAATTCTAAACTTTTCAGAGCACATCCTTGAAGCAACAGGAGGACCTTCATCGTGAGGTCAAGCAACTTCAGAGGATGCTAGATGATGGGCGAGTTGAAAGTTGTCATCAGGCGGGGGAGATACGTAGTAAGGATGCACAGATCAATGATCTTTGGGCTGCATTGCTTCGAGCTCGAGAAGAGGCGATTGCTAACTTTAAATCTAGTTCTGAATTTTAGATTGCGCAGAGTGATTCTTATTGGGTAGACATGGATTTGGCCTTTGCTTGTTTGTCCCATAAGCTTTTTGAATGCAGTCCAAATTTTACCGCGCCTATGATAAACTCTTTAATTTCTCAAATTAATGGTGAGATTAACGATGAGTTATCTCTGAGGGACGCCTCTTCTCCTACAGGGGGTAACGCCCATTCGCAAGTATAGGTTTCATAACATTTAACTTCTTATCTATTCTTTCCATTAATATAATTCTTTTGTTTATTGCACAATAAAGGGGTGTGAGGTTTTTAATTTTGTATGACGGTGTGTGGAAGTGGTCATGTTTTTGTTCGGTAGACGGATAGGTATAATTTTATATTTACGCAAATAGCTGTTATTATGTTTGGTGAATGAGAACGTATGATAATATCTTTCTTTTGAATGCATCTTGAACAGGCAATAATGTGTGTTGGCCCTCTTAAGAGGTGAAAATGTATGGTTTAGTGATATTTTTAACAGTTAAGTGTACGTTCGTATTGTTAATAGGTGCATAGTTGTACTATCAATAGGTGAATGGCCGTACTTTTTTCCAAATGAATGACTGTACTTTTTACAGGTGAATAGTTGTACTTTTTGCAGGTGAATAGTTGTACTTTTTGCAGGTGAATTGTGGTATTTTTTGCAGGTGAATGGTTGCACCTTTGACAGGTGAAGGGTTGCACCTTTAACATGTGAATAATTGAATCTTTAATAGGTGAAAGGTTGCACCTTCGACAGATGAAGGGTTGACAGGCGAAGGGTTGCACCATTGACAGGCGAAGGGTTGCACCATTGACAGGTAAAGGGTTGTACCTTTAACAGGTGAAAGGTTGCACCTTTGTCAAGTGAAGGATTACACCATTAACAGATGAAGGGTTGCGTCTTTAATAGGTGAAGGGATGCACCATTAATAGGTGAATACGTGTGGTCTTGTCTCTTCGACTTTTCCTTCCTTTCTATCCTTTCCTTTTTATTAGTAGTGACCCTGCCTAGCAGTGATGTAAGGAGTACAAAATATATGTCTGCTTGGATTTTATTCTTAGCATTGATTAACAAAAAGCCTTTCGCATTTTACATAACCACTGTCGCATTTATTCAACGTGTGTTTACAAATATACAAGGCGGCTACCATACTATTATAGAGAAGGAAAGCCCACTACATGATGGAAAAACAAAACAACGATGTATGACAACGGATAGTATTTCCTGAGATTCTGAGCATTCCAACTTCTTGATATTTCGGTTCCATCTAGACGGAATAGATGATAACTTCCTTCTCTTAACACTCGGATTACTTTATAAGGACCTTCCCAATTGGGCATGATTTTTCCAGTTTTTGTGCCCTTTTCGGAGGCTTCTATGTGCCGTAAAATGAAGTCACCCACTTGAAACTGTCGTGGCTTGACATTTCGGTTAAAATATCTTACCATCACTTGCTTCTATGCCACCATGCCTAATAAGGCATCGGATCGAACTTCTCCTATCAGGTCCAAAGAATTTGCCATTAGGGCGGTGTTATCCTCGGGACGATAATATCTTAAACGAAACATAAGGTTTTGCACTTCCACTGGTACAATAACTTCCGCTCCGTATGTTACCATAAAAGGAGTCTCTCCAGTAGCCCTTTTCATAGTGGTGTGGTAGGACCGTACTACACTGGGCAGTTCTTAAACCCATAAGCTTTTTGCTTTGTCCAGTCGTCTTTGATACCTTTCAGTATTTCCTTGTTAGCTGCTTCGATCTGGCCGTTACTTTGTGGGTGGGCTATTACAAAGAAATGAGGACTGATGCAGTATGTCTAAAGCCTTATTAAGTTAAATTTGGAACCATTATCAGCCATGATTATTCTAAGCAACCCAAATCAAGTGATAATGTTTTTCCAAAGAAAGCGCTGCGCTGCCTGGTCGGTTATCTTTGCCATTGGTTCTGATTCCAACCATTTAGTGAAGTAATTAATGGCTGCTATTATGAATTTTCTTTGTCCAGAGGCTATGGCAAAGGCACCTAATATATCAATTCCCCATTGGGTGAAAGGCAGCCGACTGACTAAGGTCTGCAAAGTAGCGGGAGGCTCATGCTAAATCGGAGCCAATTGTAGGCAAGCCTTGAAATGATGCACCAAATCCTTAGCATCTTTGTTTAAGGTATGCCAGAAATAAACCGCTTCAAGGGTTTTATTCGCAAGTGCGTGTCCTCTTATATGTCATCCACATTCGCCTTCATGAATTTCTTCTGGGATTTCATGCCCGTTGTCTTTTTCTACACATTTAAGTAAAAGATGCGAATGAGACTGTTTATAAAGTTTGTCTTCTATGAGCACAAATCGAGAAGCTTGACGTCTTAATTTCTTAGCTTTAAGAGGATCTGAAGGTTGGGTCACACGGCAAAGGTATTCAGTTATCGATTGGATCCAGCTGTACAAAGTTCCGATGTAATGTCCCTCTTCATGACTTGGTCCGCAAAATCTTCGAGATATGCCTGTTTCACAAGCACTTCAGGGAAGCCACCTGATGAGAGCTGGCTAATTTGCTTAACTCATCTGCTACACGATTATCGTCCTCGTTGATATACTCTACTTCTATTTCTCCAAATTTCGTAGCCAATTCTTGAAACATTTTAAAGCATCTAACCGAGTTAGGTCCTTTGGCCTCGTATTCTCCATTCATCTGATCCATGATTATCTGTATATCACTATAAATTTTCGTAAAACGAGCTCCTGCGGCTTGTGCAAGGCTAGTTCCATGTATTAGAGCCTCGTACTCAGCGTCATTGTTGGTTAAAGAATAGTGGAAGTTCAGGGCATAGCGGTGATTTACTCCTTCAGGATTATGAATAAAAACTCTAGCTCCCGACTCATCTTGATAAGAGGATCCGTCTTCAAATACATTCCATGCTAGAAGATTCTCGGTCGCATTCTATGTTCTATAATCCAAATCCTCGATCTTTTCCTTCTTCTCCTTGGTAATATCTTCTTGTTTATGGTTTTGCTCTGTGTCAGAGTTGTATTCAGCGAGGAAGTCCGCCGGAGCTTGCGCATTTATAGCGGTTGAGGGTAGATAGTGCAGATCGTGTTCTGATAGTTCCACTGCTCACCCTAATAATCAGCCCGAACACTCTAGCTTTGATAACAGTTTCTTAACGGGTCGTTAGTACTTTTATTGTATGTGCTTAAAAATGGATCGAAGTTTCCTTGAGGCCATTATGATTGCAAATACCAGTTTTTCTAGTGGAGGGTATCTTAACTGGGCCTCCTTTAATACCTGGCTAACAAAGTATATCGGGATTTGTCCTATTGGATGATTAGCTGCCAAGACCACGCTAGTGGCCATGCTCGAGCCCGGTACATGCAAGATTAAGATTTCTCCTAGATTTGGTTTAGCCATAGAAGGAAGGTGTGTAAGAGGTTCTTTAACATGTTGGAAAGGTTGCTCGCATTCCTCATCCCATAATTGATTCCTTTTCTTTCGCAGCGCTTGAAAGAACGGGAGTGCTTTCTCAGCGGACTTACTGATGAATCTGTTAAGCGACGCTAAACGTCCTGTGAGTCGCTATAAGTCATTAACCATTTTCGGAGGTCCCATTTCCTAAACAGCTTTTGCCTTCACCCGGTTAGTTTTGTTCACCCCCCCCCCCCCCCCCCCCCCCCAACGATGAAACCTAGGAATTTTTCATCGGGTATGTTGAAAGAACATTTATTGGGGTTTAGCTTCATGTCATATTCCCACAATTTTTGCAAAGTCTCCTATAAGTCCTTCCTATGGCTTTCCTTGGCACGTGACTTGGCAATCATGTCGTCAATGTAGACTTCCTATTACGACCAATTTGTTGTGCGAATATCTTGTTAACCAACCATTGATATGTTGCGCCCTCGTTTTTTAGGCCAAAAAGCATCACTTTATAATAGTATGTGCCCTCATTGGTGACAAATGATGTCTTCTCCTCATCTTGCGGGTCAATTTTTATTTGGTGATAACTTGAGAAAACATCCATAAAACTGAACAACTCATTTCCTGCTGTGGAATCTACCAGTTCGCCAATTTTGGGGAGGGGATAAGAGTCTTTTGGGCAGAACTTATTCAGGTCTATAAAATCGATGCACATTCTATTAGGAATAGTGTCCTAAAAATCCAAATTTGTCCTCTAAATGTTATTTTATTAATGAATAAATTTGAAGTTCTAGTTGTTTCCTTATTAAATTTGTGTAAGCGAGCATTTATACTGCATGTGATTTTCTTTTTGGTAACATCCGTGAGATGGGTGTAGTTCTTATACCACAATTTACATGTTTGTTGTAAGTAGTTTATGAGATTAACCTACAGATAGACTTGGAACAAATGGTATGAATTGTTGTTTGAAAGACTCATAGTCAAAGATAAGTTTGGACCACTTGTACGCTAAGTGTATATTGTCACACTTTCGATGACTTGTCTTGGTAATATCAATGGTGATCCAAAAGTGTTATGTTGGTATGTTTAATAAGATTGACACACTGAGTTGGAACACGTGAGTTGCTTGTTTCAAGACTGCTATTGGAGATGAGTGATTCAAATTGTGCTGTTTGAACAACTCTAAATCCTGAGAGTATTCTGGACTTGTGCATGGAGCGTTAGTTACTTTGGTGTACTATGAGTAAGGTTTAAATGTATGACTGAATTCCCATGTACAATGGGTAGCGGTGTGAAGTGTGACAAAGATTATGTATTCAATATGGAATCTGCAATCTCTTATGAGGTACAGATGTCCCCTTAGTTGATTCACAAATATATGAATAGCTCGAAAACTTTGGCAAAAGTATTCCAAGTGTTTGACATTTGGAATTTATACTATGAATATATTCAAGTATAAATGAATTATTCAGTGAAGGGCGAGTCAGCAACTAATGAAGAAGTTGTAAGAAGGATAATGGTAGTAGTTATATTTATTCATTGTCATGGACATCTAGTGGATGAGTTGTTATCATTAGTACAGTCTATTTGGGAAATATCGAATAAATGGTTTTCGTCTAGAGTCCAATGGAATTTATTTAGTGGAATTAAGTCTCATTAAATGGAAATTAAATTATATTCTGAGATGGTTAATTTAACCCATTTGGAGGTAGATTTAAATTGTGTATTAGGTCTCGACACAAGCCTCTGTATTTATTTCCATTGAAAAAATACTAAACAGTTCTTGAGATGAATTATTTATCTATGAGATGGGTAAATTTAATTTTGCCAAACATTATTCATGAGATGAATAAAAGTTAAAAATTATGTCGCGCCCTGGCTGGTACAATATGGATATCGGCACGTGGGCGAGCCAATTAGGGCCCGCTGCGTGGCACATGGAGCAAAGCCCAAATCATGCGTTGTTTGAAAAGAGGTTGTTTTTGTATTAAATGTTGTGTTTTGTCTTGTACTGGCAAATCCCACATCAAATTTTTTGTAATTTTTCACTTTAGTATACTACTATAAATAGCGGTACCTATTCTAAAGGTTTGGCATTCAACTGAAAATTAAAAAAAAATTAAAGATTTCTGAAAGTATTGACTTTCAAAGATCCAGTGGTAGAGAGAAATTTCTTTTAAAACTTTTCTTTCCTCAATTTTAATATTTTTCGAAGCCCACTCTCTGGGCAGTTCGAGGTCATTGCGTAGAAGACCGCTGGGTCTTAGTTTTCTCGGCTTTTGAGGAGTTTGATTATCCTATCGGTTTTCTTTATATCGGAGCAATTCCAGGTATGTTCTTCTTTTCTTCTCTTTTAGTTTTCGCTTTTCTATTCATTTACAATTTTCCTTATTTTGCCTGTTTAGTAGGGGTACATCAAGGATCAGCCCTGAGTCCCTTTCTGTTCATTTTGGTGATGGACGAGCTCACTAGACACGTCCAAGGGGATGTACCTTAGTGCATGCTTTTCGCGGACGATATAGTCCTGGTGGGAGAGCCTAGAATGGAGTTGAATGAAAAACTAGAACTCTGGAGGAGGGCCTTAGAATTGAAATGTCTAAGGCTCAGTAGATCGAAGACAGAATATATGGAACTTAAGTTCAGCACCACTACCATGCAAAGCACAGCAGTCATGCGGATTTGATCAGAGCACATACCTCAGAAAGCTTGCTTTAAATACTTGGGTTCCATGGTACAGAAAGAGGGCGAGATGCAGATGTCAACAACAAGATTAAAGTGGGTTGGCATAAATGGAGAACGGCCTTGGTGATATTGTGTGATAGGAAGTTCCCGCTAAAGCTAAAGGGTAAATACTATAAGACGGTAGTGAGTCCAGCTTTGTCATACGGGGCAGAGTGTTGGCCACTAAAGTGTCATCAAACGGAGATGAGGATGTTGAGGTGGATGTGCAGGCACACAAGGAGGGATAAGATCGGAAATGAGGTCATAAGAAGTAAATTAGGCATCGCCCCAATAAAAGATAAGTTGAGGGAGCAACGACTGTGGTGGTTTAGGCATGTTAGAAGGAGACCCACCAGCGCCCCTGTCAAGAGATGTGAACAACTACACATAATAGACGAGAAGAGAGGGAGAGGATGGCCAAAAAAGAGCTGGAGAGAGAGAACCAGACAAGGTCTCATCTATCTCAACCAAAATGAAGAGATGGCTCTAGACAGAGCTCTGTGGAGGACTATAATAGGTGTATCCGATATAGCGGGAAAGGAGCATACAAACAATGTTGTAGTGGTTCGGGCACGTTACGCTACGAGGAGACCAGCCACTGCTCCAATCAGGGGACGCAATCAGCTCTGTACCATGCTAGGCAGGAGAGGAAGAAGCAGGCCAAAGAAGGGATGACTGCAGGCAATATGGCAGGACCTCACCCACCCACCTAAACCCATAAGAGTATATGGCCTGGGATAGATATAGATAGAATAGAGCTAGATGGAGGACTAGAATAGGAGTAGTAGATGTAGCGGTCTCATACCGTTGTTTATTCTGCTATACTAGTGTTCCTATGTATAATACCTAATAGGATGCACCTATTCGTCTATCTGTTTACTTGGTTATGCTTTGTCCTGCTTTTATTCATTGCTACCCTTTTGCTCACAGGTTGTTATGATGCGATAACGACGTGTCTCTCAGGTTAGGGGTCCTCGGAAACAGCCTCTCTTCAGGTTTAACACCCTGAAGGGGAAAAGCTGCGTACATCAACCCCCCCCCCCCCCCCCCCCCAGGCCCCGCTTTTGAGGGAGCCCTTGAGGCACTGGGTTTGTTGTTATTGTGATGCGTGTTTAAAGTTATTGTTATTGTTATGAATGTATTAGAGTAGAGGCCTGCAGATTTAAATCAGGAATTTAATTCTGTAGATCTAAAATTATGAATTTTAGATCAACCCTTGGTTTAAAATTAAGAATATTAAACACTTCCACTGCATTAATTTATCAAATTAGGAAGAATTTTTGAAATTCATCCCACCCATCCGTGTCAGAGTAAAGGGATCTATAGAGACAACTCGATTCCTGGGAGCTCTCGCACTTAAGGTGTCATGAAGCATGACATTCTGCCCAGGGCTAAGGTAATGAGAAGAGTCTCCTACGATCAGTGCTCTGATAGGTGCCCTTGTTGTGACCACAGTTGGGGAACTGTGAACCCAACAATTGACATCAGAGTTAGGTTAATTAATAACTTGGTTTGTTATTCCCAACACATTCGCCAAGTTCCATTTGGTTTCCTTACTAAACCACATTGGCCAACCATTCGGATATCTTACCTCTCTAATAAATCTTGATCGTAACAATTTATTCACCTATGTTTTAATCGCCTCAACTCTTTCGATGTAAGAGCTTCTTTTCTTTTGTTTTATAGGGGAGGTCCCCGACCTTTAATTTGTGGACCACAATGTCTTGATTAATTCCTGTCATTTCATCGATGTTATATGCAAAGACATCTCGGTATTGTCTTAATAGCAAGGGTAGTTCTCTTTTGAGCTTAGCTGGTAACCAATTCCCTAATTTCACAGTTTTTCCCTCTTCAACTTCTACCTCTTCTAGCCCCCCAGGTCTTGGTCTGAACTTTCCGGCTTACTTTCTTTTGAGAGGTTAAGCTTTTCTGTATCCGCTTCAAACAAGACTTCACAACCATTGTCCCTTAAAGAGCCATAGTAACATTCACGGGCTACTTTTTATTTCCCCAAATGGCCATTATTTCTCCGTTGTCTGATTCAAACTTCATCAGGAGGTGATTAGTGGAAACTACGGCCTTTATACAGTTTAGGGCTAGTCAACCAAGTATTGCATTATAACGAGCGGGTAGGTCTATGAGCAGAAACTCCACTCTGGTTTCCTTAGCAGCCCCTTGTCCTTGGAATATGACGTCCAGGGTAATTGCTCCTAGTAGCTTAACTACTTCTCCTGTAAAGCCTACTACAGGGTAATGAACCTGGGAGATTTCATTGTCGGATATTTCCATTTGCTCAAAGCATTGGTAGAAAAGTACATTTACCGCACTCCCTTGATCGACCAATACTTGGTGAACACAATATTGTCCAATTTTGAGAGCGATAACTAGAAGATCGTTGTGTGGAACATAAATGTCACTTAGACCTTCTTCGTTAAAGGTGATCTCTAGTAGGGGTTGAATTCTTTTAACTCCATTTCTTTCCGATCTGGATGAGTAAAGGTTACTCGGATGCAAAGCCCGGGATATCATGGCAATCATCTTTTTGGGTTGTTATATCAATTCTCTTGAGGCCACTGGTATCAGTGCCTTACTATCTAGTTCCTTTTGTGGTACACCGGAATTTGGGCCCCTGCTTGACCATCTCGGGTTTGTTTTCTTCTAGCTCAACATTCCTCGGTTGTATGACCATAGAACTGGTGATAATTACACCACTTGGATTTGGCTTGTGAGTTGATGGGCATTTTTGGCCCATAAGATGTCCTCTTAAAGGGAAAAGGTCGATGTGCCAACTTTCCTTGTATTTCTTAAGCAAAATGTTCTGTAGGCCTTCGTACTTGTATTCTTGGTTTTGAATCTCGGGTGCCCTTGGTTTTTTTATGTGAGATGTTTTTGCTTTCTCCTGTTGTTTTCCAGTAGCTCCCAACTAATATTCTCCTAGCTATAGTCATAACATCCTCAGCTCAAATATACTTATTGGATTTACCCCAAAGTTCATTAATAGTTTCGGGTTGTTTTTTAGCTAGGGAGAATTTAAAATCCGAGTTCTTCAACCCATTAGTAAGGGTGCCAATCACGGTTTCATCCGCTAATCCTGGTACATCTATCATTTCCCTAGAAAATTGCCTGAAGTAATCCCTTAAAGATTCAGAATCTTTTTGTTGCAGCTGCATCAGCTATGCGGCAGTCTTCCTTCTTCTTTTGTTGCTCACAAAGTGTTTAGAGAAGCGCTCAGCTAATTGTGCAAAAGCATCGACTAAGCCAGGTGGTAGGGAAGAAAGCCAGGATCGGGCCGCTCCTTTTAAAGTGGCTGGAAAACATTTACACCATGCTTCTTCCGAAGCATTTTGTATGTACATCCTAGACTTAAAGCCCAACAGGTGGTCCTTCGGATCTTGAGATCCATCAAAAAGGTCTATGTTCAAAACTTTGACTTTTTCTGCCGGAAAGGATAGAATTCTTAATGAAAAAGGAGTACATACCGGGAACTTTGGGAATCGAGTAAATCTTTGTCTCTTCCTGGTAGTGAATATGGTCGGCCGTTCCCAGTGTTCGATATTGACATTCGTTTGTATATTTTTTGAATTATTGTTGTTGTGATCAAGTTCATAATTAGGATGAACTCTTCCCCTTTCTGGCCATTCTCTTTGTCAAGATTCGTGGGCATAATTATGCCCAGGGTCTATTGACCTTGCGTTTTTAGGGGCCGAATTATTTTTGGGCACTCGCCCCGCTAATTTTTCCATAAGTTGTCCCAAAGCAATTTGTATATCTCGGAGTTGAATTTCCAGGACTGGCTCTATTTCATCGTTTTGAGTTGGGGGATCTGAGGATCCTGATAGTTCGGTCATGTCAGTTCCCACAGACAGCGCCAATTATGTTTGTGGTGTTTAGTAAGTGGTTGGGAAGAAACTAAACTCAAGCTTTCTTTAAGACTATCAAGATCCCCTTCTTCCCTTTGTGTTTTACTTGCATTTTTCACTTTGTTACCATCTTCTTTTCTTTTGTAATGTTTAAGTTATGGGGCTTAGGTGTCATATGTGATATGGGTGAGGAGACAAGTGGCCTTTCTTTTTTTGTAAAATAAGTTTTCTCTTTTTTTGTCTTTATCTTTATTTTGGATGTACTTTTAAGGGATTAAAGTGGGTTAGTTGTGTCGTTTTATTGTTATCTAGGCAAATTACATTGACTTTTCCCTTTACTGGGCGAATTGTGCTAGTTTTTCCCCTTACTAGGCGAATTGTGTTGGTTTTTCCCCTTACTGGGTGAATTGTGTTGGTTTTTCCTCTTACTGGGGGAATTGTGTTGGTTTTTACCCTTACAAGCAGAATTGTGTTGGTTTTTACCCTTACAAGCAGAATTGTGTTTGTTTTCCCCTTAATAGGCGAATTGTGCTAGTTTTTCCCTTACTGGGCGAATTGCGTTGGTTTTCCTCTTACTGGGCGAATTGTGTTGGCTTTTCCCCTTGCTGGGCAAATTGTGTTCTCTACTGGGCAAACTGCGTTGTTTTTTTTAGTTTTTTCACAAACTACAAACAATAGTGTCAGCCAACAAAAATATTTTCTATTTTTTATAGTTTAGATCATTAGTCTTTTTAAATTTTAATTTGAACCAGTCTGAAATCATAAAAAAGTTTTGAGATCTTATCATTACGCTTTTTAGGCAATTTTTCTTCTCTTTTTAGCTCGTTTACTTTAATTGGACTTGAATAACCTGAGAATCAGTTGTTTTTGTGTTCTAATTGCAAAACATGATATATTCTAAGGTACTATCTTGATAAAACTGTGGTATTTGAATTCACTGGTTAACGTGGTTGTTTTACTTTTTCTTCCTCATTAAAAGATGCTCAAATTTGAATGAATTATATTAAGATTATCATTTGCATAATTGAATTTGAAGAGTAATGCCTAAGTCTAAAAACACTATGAAAAAAACAAATATATATATATAAGGGAAGCATTTCTAGCACCGCTATCCCATATAAACATTTAAAGATATGCACTAACATTATGAGGGCGTCTTAGTGGTGGCTTCTCTTACCTATGCGATCATCCCCCCCAGGGGTTAGGAGTTTGATTCTCACTGAAGATATGCTCATAAAGTCATAATAAGGGCATCTCAGTGGTAGCTTCTCTTACCCATGTGGTCATCGTCCAGAGGTCAGGAGTTAGATTCTCGTAGAAGATATACTCACGTGATCATATTGAGGGCGTATCAGTGGTGGCTTCTGTTACCGAAGCACTCATCGCCCAGGGGTCAGGAGTTTAATTCTCACTGAAGATATACTCATGGACCAAAGTTGACTGGGGCAGATCTGTCCCTCATAAAAAAAAAGAGAGAGAGAGAAAAATGAAGAAGAAAATTTTGTAAATAATTTTTAGGCTTGGGCATACTTGACTAATGTTGTTGTGAGTGGTATGATTTTTGTCATCTATTTGATTTCAATGTCTTAAGATTTGAAAAAACACTGTAATTCGGTTACCTAGGTGATTGATGGGTTTTTCCTTATAAAGATTGCCTTTAGAACCTTAAACTTCGAGCCTCGATCATTCTTTTCTAATAGAAGTAGTCCTGCTTTAAAATAGTGTTAAAAATTCATAAAAAGCATGAGATCTTACGCTTTAATGTTTAGCCTTGCTTGAGGACGAGCAAGATTTAAGTTTCGAGGTATTTTGATAACTGTAATTTAGTATATAATTATTCATATCATTTAGGTTCATTTTCAAATCATTTTACATCAAACTTTTATCACTTTTGCTTGCTTTAGCTCCATTTTGCTCCTATCATTATTTTCTTGCAAAAACGCTCATTTTATGCTAAATCTTGCTAGGTTTTATCATCAACATCAACAAGTAAATGCAAGATACATCAAATAAGAGCAAAAAGAAAGGGCCAAATACGCCAATCTATATGGCTAAAGCAAGGAAATAACAACACCATGTACAAGTTGTTACAAAGTGCAAAAATGGGCAGCTAAATGAACAAATAAAGACCAAGAATGCATTGTACACTTCAAGAACATGTTCAAGATGATGTACGAACTAAACTTTTGCAACAAAATGGAGGAAAAAAAAATGAAGAAATCAGCAACTTGATTCAAAAAGCTAAACATTGGCGGGAAGGGGTGGCAAGAAGAAAAAATGAGAGCAAAGCTTTTGTAATTTTTTTTATTTTTTGAATTTGCAACCTCAAACAACATAAATAAGAGTGTTTGCAAAGTCTTTTATCATGAATTCATTTAGCAAAAACTAATTCCAAAGTAGAAAAATAGAGAGAAAATGTGAGGGAAGAAGAAGTGAAGGAAAGTTTGTTTTGTAATTTCATATTTTCAATTTCTTTCTATCCTTTTCAAGTTTATAGATTTTTTCTTTGTTTTCTTTACATTATGTATATCATGAACTAATTTTTTCTTTCCAAGGCTACGATGTAGCCAAAGTTGTAATATACGCTCTTTTCTAATTCAACGTATTCAAAGTTTGTTTATTTTGTTGTCTAAGTGTTTATCATTGTTCTTCATAATGCTTGATCACCACTCAAATCCAATAATAATTCATAATGAGTCTGAGATGATATTTATGATGAATGCTAAAGTGATAAACACCACTAATTGAGCAAATGCTAGCGCTAGATTAACGTGATTTGTGTGGTTTTAAGTGAAAACCATGGATCTTCAAAACTCTTTTCTTATTTAAATTCATGCAAGAAATTGATGAGTTAATATGTAAAAGAGCATGCTAAATGTTGCCCCAAAGACAATATTTAGAAAATTAAAGTTTTCGACCATCAACATGCAGTGACAACTTGAATATTGAGAATAGAAAGGCGTATTGATGCGACTAGGTGAAATTGGATGCCTCGGATTTAGTTAAATCGTAAAACTCGTCTAAAAATCAGTACATCTTTCAAAAAATCAGTAGAAATTTTAGTTCCTTTTCATTTCATATATCAAAAACAACTAATTCGGTCTTTCAAATAGTGCTAGAACTACTAATTTTAGTACTCATTTAATAACAATCCTAATGGGACGATACTCTTCTCATTTCTATATTACTTGATACAGCTTAGTGCATGTGCAAAGCACAACACATTAAGCATCATTACACTGCTATGTAAATAGCATAAGTGTGGGGTAAATAAAACTTGAAGAAGTTTTGTATTGAGTGCATGTACTGCCTTGGATTCTTCACTAAGTCCTTATTTAAAAAAAAAAAAAACTAAATGATGGCTGCCTTCTAACTTCGGCAAGGGTCTAGAGTAGAATGGGTATGCTTTTACTTGTTTTGGTTGAACAAGTTTTTCTTTGCTAACTCCTCCAATTCGGTTCTTGAGTTCCTTAAGATAATGGCTATCAACTTGGCCTTCAGTACTGGTCCATAAGTCTTGGGACCATTGTTTCGAGCCCAAGTGTTTGTATGCCGTAGGGACATCATATTTAAGTGTTAGGAACAGTGTCCTAAAATCCTAATTTGTTCTAGATATATTATTTTAATTAATAAATAAAATTAAAGTCCCAGTCGTTTTCTAGTTAAAGTTGAGTAAGCGAGCATTTATACTGCATGTGATTTTCTTTTGGGAGACATCCATGAGATGGGTGTACTCCTCATACTACAATTTACATGTTTGTTCTAAGTGGTTTATGAGACTAAGCCACAGATAGACTTGGAACAAATAGTATGGATTGTTATTTGAAAGGCCCATAGTCGAAGACAAGTTTGGACCACGTATATGCTAAGACTATAACGTGACACATTAGATGACTTGTCTTAGTCATGTGGATAAAGATCCAAAAGTGTTGGGTTGGTGTGTTTAATAAGATTGACACACTGAGTTGGACCAAGCGGGTTACTTAGTTCTAACTACTATCAGAGATGAGTAATTCACATTGCACTGTTTGAATAACGATTCTAAATCCTGAGGGTATTCTGGACTTGTGCATGGAGCTTTAGTTACTTTGGTGTACTATAAGTAAGGTCTAAACGCATGACTGAATTCCCATGTAAACTGGGTAGCGGCGTAAAGTGTGACGAGGATCAGTTATTTAATAGGGAATCTACAGTCTCTTATGAGTTACAAATGTACCCTTAGTTGATTCGCAAATATTTGAATAGTTCGGAAACTTTGGGCAAAGTATTCCAAGTGTTTGACATTTGGAATTTATAATGTGAATATGTTCAAGTATAAATAAATTATTCAGTGAAGAGTGAGTCGGTAACTAATGGAGAAACTGTGAGAAGGATAATAGTAGTGGTATATTTATCCTTTGTCATGGACATCTAGTAGAGGGATTGTTGTCATCAATACAGTCTATTAGGAAAATATCGAATAAATGGTTTAAGTTTAGGGTGCAATGAGATTTATTTAGTGGAATTAAGTCTCACTAAATGGTAATTAATTATTTCATGAGATGATTAATTTAACCCATTAGGAGCTAGATTTAAATTGTCCCTGAGATCCCTGCGCAAGCCTCTGTATTTATTGCCATTGGAAAAATATTAAAGAATTCATGAGATGAATTATTTATCCACGACATGGGTAAATTAATTTTGCCAAACATCATTCATGAGATGAATAAAACTTGAAAATTATAAAATAAAATAATTTTAAAAAATTAAAATTCATAAGATGAATTTTTACATGTGGGAAACAAAGAAAAAAAAAATCAAAAATCGTATCTAAACAACTCGCGATTCGTGGCTAACGCTGACAGCCAATCAGCGCATGACACGTGTCGCGCGCTGGGCTGCCAAATGGGAGGAATCCTCGTGCTCGTGATCCAGGCAATTATAGGTCGACACGTGGCATGCGGAAGTAAATAAATAACACGCGATTTCCCTATGCATGTAACAGTGCATTTTGGCTTGTGGCTATGATTAAATGCTACGTTTTGTTTTAAACTAGGCAATCCCACATCGAAAAATTAGGGTTTTTTCACTCCTGTATACTACGATAAGTAGAGGTACCTATTCTAGAGGCTTGGCATTCAATCAAACAAATCATTTTGGGTTTCTGGAATTGTTTCAGAGATCTAATTAGAGAGAAAAATTTTCGTTAAAATTTTTCTTTCCTAAGTTTAATATTTTTCGAAGCACACCCTCCGAGCAGTTCAAGGTCATTGCATAGAAGATCACGGGGTCTCGATTTTGAAGATTATTATTATTTTCTGGTTTTCTTATTTTGGAGCAAATCCAAGTATGTTCTTCTTTCCTTCGCTTTTAGTTTTCGCTTTTCCAGTTATTTAAAGTATTTGTTATTATGTCTGTTTAAGCTTATGTATTGTTATAAATGTATTAGAGTAAAATGCCTGTAGATGTAAATGAAAAATTTAGATTTGTAGATTTAAATTATAAATTTAAATCTGCAGATTTAAAATTAGGAATTTTAAATCAACCCTAACTTTAGAATTACGACTTTTAAACCCGTTTCGCTGCATAAATTTTATAAAATTAGGGTGAATTTTTAAAATTCACCCCAACAACCGGTATTAGGGCAAAGGGTTTCTGGAGATAAACCTATTCCTGGGAACTCTCGCACGTGAGTTGTCATGAAGCATGACTCTCTGACTAGGGGCTTAAGTAGAGAGAAGAGGCTCCTACACTAAATGCTCTAATAGATGCCTACTGTTGTGACCATAGTTAAGAACCGTGAACCCAATAGTCAGTATCAGAGTTTATTTTTCAAAAAAAATTCATATTTTTCCCAACAATAAGAACTATGTTGTCCATGTAGGAGGACCATTATGGCTGGTCTAGCTTTGGGTCCAAGCCTATTTTCTTGTGCTCTACCCCAAGGGCCCCTATGTTCCCATAGGTGAGGGCGTCTCCTCTTGTGGAGAGTAGTTTGCTCGTTGCAAGGTCCTTTTACCCCCTTGGTTGGTCTTTTGAACAATGCCTTCACAGACTCCTATCTCCTCTAGGTAAGAAAGGCACTCAATGGACTCCTTTAAGAGAGAGGAACTTTGTTCCACATTGGTTCAAGAAACTTGACCTTCACCGTGATGTCTTTGCGGACATTAACTCTCATATCTGACAGGCAATCTTGTGCCCTCAAGATCTATTTTTCTACCACCATATTCATCCTGGTGTAGAAACTTACACGCCTAGATTGTTCTCTAGGCAATTTGGAATGGCCCTAGACATTCCCTTTCCAAATCTTAGGCGGGCTACAAGGATCTCCATCCAACTCTCCTAATGTAGAGAGTTTCGTAAGGCCAACCAAGAAGTCAAAAAACCCGTTATGTGTACCCTATAGTTTGTAGGTACACCCTGTGTGCTACACCTCGTTTTGTAGCTTGGTTCCAAGCCTATTGGACCACTTTGAAGGCCAAGAGATGGCAAGCAATATTTGACACCTCCCTTTAAGCTTGCAAGATCAAGCTTGAGAGGAAGCCAGCCAATCATCGTTAGGCAGACTTCACGGAAGGTACAATCAAGTACACAACCACCCCTAAAGAATGCTTCAATTTTATCACTTAGATGGCCTGAACAAAGACTGTCCCTTGTTCCACCTTTTACCGCCTCAGTTGCCCGGAAACTCCTAGGAGTGAAAGGACTAGGAGTTTCACCAGGATGTTGCTAGAGGAATCTCTTCTAGGAACTTCTCTAATAACCCTCAAAGTTGGCTCAAGGAAGAAGAAGAAAGATGTTCCACTGACTCTCCGACCCGGAGCTATTCAGGTAATTGAGGAGGAAGAAGATGAAGATGTTCACATCTCACAGCTAGTGAGGAAAAGAAGAGCTATATTCCCTAAGCTAGAGACATTGGCCTTTCATAACGGGTATTTCACTCTCCTTTGTAAAACCAGCCACTTATTTGGCTTTATGCAACCACAAGAATAGCAAGATGATGGGGAGTTTTTGGGTAGTTTGTTTGGGTCACCATGGCATACATGTAAGTGTCGGATTGTGAACTCCGAACTTTGATTGTTTGCTAAAAGTAAGAAAAGTAATCGTTTATGTTATATAACTTGTTTATAGTTCTGATTTCATATTGATTGTTATCTTATGCATTGCGAACAATACTGGTGTGTTTGTTACTTGTCTATTATGTTATATTCACTATGATTTAATGTGTCTCAGTACATGTAAAGCACTAGTAGATGCTTAGAGTTCTCTAGTTTGCTACTAGCATAACTACTAAGTTGAAAGGAATGTTAGGAACATTAAACTAGATTAATGAGTTAGTTGGATGCAACATTCGGACATTGTATGTCGAATGTATTCTTGTATGAGATAGTTGAATTGTTTGACTATAGTAGAGACGATTAGATACATAAAAGAATTGTTTGATTAGAGAACTGGCAGCATAAAAATTGATAAAGAGAAAAATGATGGACACTGGATTGTGTTAAGAAAGTTCGGTTCAAGAGTGTGTCATATGATGATGGCTTATTTAATTAAATTCGAATTCTTGATGGAAATATTGATAGCATATCTCAACATGATATGATTTTGACTGGGCTATCAAGCTCTTTGAACACATCGAGTAATACAGATTATTTGTTGTTTCAACTGACGAAAGTACAGCTTGAGAGAAAAGGTGTCATTAGAACTAAGGTAAGAATTTCACTTAGTGTAAACATCAACCTCAAGACTTAGGAATGTCAAGAGGGTAAAATAAAACATGAGTTAAAATAGTTTTGTCTCTTTCATAAAAGCACCGGACATTAGTTTTTAAAAGGAATTGCCTAGAAACTGAGATATTGTTGTTGCCAAGACTCAAAAATCAACAAGACAAGGTATTTGCTATCATGTCTCGTCTATTTGTGACCAGAAGGTAATTCACTAGTTTTTTGGCGAGTGGGCTTTTAGTGTGGGCACAAAGAGATAGTCATTTAAGTCGAGGAATGTAGTTTTTGTTTTGACTTACTATCTTAATGTACCAGTTTCTTTAGAAATTAATTTTTTATCTACAATTTATTTTAGTAAATCAGTTAGTTTTTATAAAAAAAAAGAAAAGAAAAGACTAATAATTAAGTAAATAAAGTGATGATTTAAAAGGATACATTGGCTGATAGTTGACGTACTTTAATCAAAACTATGTTAATGGCAATTTAATAGTTTAATACAAGGTAGGTTGTGTAACCATATAAAAGAAGAATTTCTTGAAGCCCATATAGCTTTTAAGTGGCACTTGATATTATGTCACATTGATTTAAGATTATTCAAAACTGGTTTGATTTGTCTTATTGAATTGTTAGGTACTAAAATGATAATTGGTATGTTAATCATGTTTGAATTAATGGCAACTGAAAGAGCCTTTAAGAGTAAAGGAAGTAGATCCACTAAGCTACTAGGATTGGTTCACAAAACATTTATAGATTGCTAAAAGTTCAAGACAGTGGAAGCGGAAAGTATTTCATAAAATATTTTTGAATAACTACTCAATGAATT
This sequence comes from Simmondsia chinensis, assembly GCA_018398585.1. Lineage (NCBI taxonomy): Eukaryota > Viridiplantae > Streptophyta > Magnoliopsida > Caryophyllales > Simmondsiaceae > Simmondsia > Simmondsia chinensis. Next base: position 22,485,824 of record JAGTTD010000001.1, read on the forward strand.
GATATATGGATAGACAAACGAGGGCTAAAGTCTTGAATCCTTTGAAAATGTAAAAGAATAAAAGACTAAAGTTGGGATCAGTTAGTAATTATATCAAGTTACTTTGATTAGAACAAAGTGGAGATTTCAAAAGAATTCTTATTTTTCCGTACTACAAAGTGTTATAAGAAAGTTCAATATTGTGTTATTGAATATGTTAAGAATCATATGATGAGTCACATCTTCATATCAAAAGGTTTGTAATGTAAGAGGTTGTAGAAAGTATTATAAAAGTATAACAAATAGCTTGTGTTGGATAGATTGACAGTACGAAATATTGTGTTTCTAAAGGTTAATGCAAATGATGTATTAGATACATCTTCAACCAGGTTATTGTCACACTGGATACATGAGAACTTTGTGTAGTGGGAGGATGGTCAGGGTCACCGAATGAATTCATGTCTTCAGTTTTAATGGTTTAGCACGATGGTGAATATGATCCTCTAGTGTACAATGGAACTCTTAAGAATAAAGATGCAGATCAATAGGTCAGGTGCGATAAAACTTAAGTTATTAGGATTGTATTTTAACTATGTTTGGGATCTTGTAGAGGAGTGGAAAGACATTAAGTCCATTATATTGGACCGGAATGAATCCACAAGATTAAAGAGTTGAGTGGACAAGAAGGTCGAGACCTTCAAGGTGAGATTGATGGAAGTGGGTTATACCCTAAAAAAATTGTCTTTGATGAGACCTTCGAGCCAAATTCTATGTTTAAGTCCGTAAGGATGCTTTTATTTATTGTATCTTATTGTGATGTGGTATGGAAAATGGAAAACAAGATGATGTTCTCTAAATAGTCATCTTGAGAAAGTTATGTATGTAATACAACCAGACAAGTTTGTTTCTAAGAGTGAAGAGCATATAGTATGCAAACTTAGGAAGTCTATTTGTAGACTTAAATACACATCTTTTCCATTGAATTGTAGATTCGATGACGGTTATCAAGTCCTATAGATTTGAATCAATGGTTAGTGAATTATAAGTGTATGTGTGACATGGCCAAAAAAGTAGTGACTTTCTAAGTGTTGCATATAGATGGAATTCTACTCAATGAGAATGGTGTAGAATTGTTATGAGTTGTTAAGATTTAAATGTCGAGCAGTTTAAAAGGAAAGAACCAAGATGAGCACAATATGTTCTTAGGGTCAAGCTTTAGCAAGATGCTAAGGAAGCATGTTTTGTTTATCATGGGTCGTATGTTTAAAAGGGGTTTAGATGTTTGACGTCTAAGATCTACATTTACTAGTCATTGGATGGTAAAGAATGAAGCAGTTTTTTATTGCTTACTTCACTATGGAAGTCAGGCACTTGAAAGCAATGAAGTAGTTAAGTAGACTGCTTGACTAAGAAGGTTCTTAAAAGATGAAAGTATGTGAGCAAAAGAATGGGATAATGTAAGGCCGGTATTGAAGTTTATAGTCAAAGAGTTGACGGATTCCTAGGGGATAATTATGTAATGCGAGGCTAATTGGGTTTAGCACAGTGAGAGATTGTTGGAATTGGTGTCCTAGAAAACCAAATTATCGTATTTAAATATCGAACAAACGAAAACTTTTATTTATTTATTATTTGATTATGTTTTATGATTCAAAATATGTGTGATTGTTTTTCTAAAATGTTCTATGAGATGGACATAGTCCAATATGACATTTCAGGTTTTGTTTAAGTGGTTAGTGAGATTGAACCTCCGACAGACTAAGATCAAACTAATGATATGTTGTGAAAGTACGTTCATAGTCGGTGAAAAGTTTGGACAATTTGTCCAATAAGACTATAATACAATACTTTAGATGACTTGTCCTGGCCATGTTCATAGCGATCCAAAAGTTTTATGTTGGTGTTGTCTATATGATTTGAACACTAGGCAAAACCACCTAAATTATTTGTTTCGTTACTGCTATTAGAAATAATTAATTACGTAAAGACGATAACTCTATATTTAGGAAATAGTTTGAACAAGTGCATGGAATGTTTGCTACTTTAATGTGGCAAAAGGATTAGTCAGATTGCGTTGACTTAAATCATACGTGGGTTGGGTAACAGCATGAAGTGTAGCAAGAAACAGTTGTTTTACGTGGAATCTATAGTCACATACATGATAAAGATGTCCCCTTAGTTGTTCCGCAAGTGTACAAACATATTCAAGAATATTTGGCCAAAGTATTCCATATGTTTGATATTTGAACTTAGTACGGAAATTGCTTTCGGTATTATTGAATTATTTGAGAAGGGCAAGTTGGGAACTATGATGAAAGATGTGAGAAAATAGTGATACTAATTAAAGCTATTTTTTTCTCATGGATATCACACAAAGGGGTTGATTGTCACTATGAACGTCATTTCGGAATTTTGAATAAATATACTAATTCTAGAGTGTAATAATATTAATTTAGTCCAATTAAATATTAGTAACTGGTCGCCAATGTTATCAAGTGTTGATAATTAGATTTGACCCATTTTAAGCTGGAATTAAGTTGTCCTTGAGGTGAGCCTGCAAGCCTCTAGAAGTACACCGGTTGAAAAAAATTAAATGAATTCATTGTTGGGAAAAAGTCACTTTTGTTGGAAAATAAACTCTGATGCCAATTGTTGGGTTCACAATTTTTCAACTGTGGTCACAACAAAGGATACCTGCTAGAGCACTTAAAGCAGAAGACTCTTCTCTCCACCTAAGCCCTAGGTTAGAGAGTCATGCTTCGTGACACCTCATGTGCTAGAGTTCTCGAGAATTGGTTTATCTTTATAAACCCTTTGCCCTAATACCGGTTGTTGGAACAAATTTTAAAAATTCTCCCTAAAGTTTTTGCAGTGGAAGGGGTTTAAAATTCATAATTCTAAACCTACGATTGATTTAAAATTTCTAATTTTAAATCTATATATCTATATTCTCAATTTAAATCTACAGGCTGTTTATTCTACTACATTCATAAAAATACATAAGCTCAAACAGGAATAATACCGAATGTTGTAAATAAATAGAAAAGCAAAACTAAAAGAAGATGGAAAGAAGAACATATCTAGAATTGCTCCAATAATAAACAATACCAAGACAATCGAGACCTCGCATCTTCTACACAATGACCTCGAGCTGTCCGGAGGGTGGGCTCCAAAAAATATTAAATTAGGATAGAAAAATTTTAAAGTAAATTTTTCTCTCCAATTAGGTCTCTGAAACAATTTCAGAAACCTAAAATATTTGTTTCAATTCAATTGCCAAACCCTTGGAATAGGTACCTCTATTTATATTAGTGTACTGGGGCGAGAAAATACAAAATAAACGATGTGCGATGCGCAAGTGAACCCAACAAAATGCGTCGTTTAAATTAAAAGCGAAGATAAAATGCAGCATTTAGTGACAGCTCAAACAGTGTTAATTTTGAATTCAAAACCGTGTGATACATGGTGGCCACTGATTGGTCCGCTCGCGTTGACCCAGATATCCCTTTGTGACCGGTGTCGCGTGCTGGATTGTCTATTGATGAGTTCACGGATCGACCCCCTGCATACTAAATTTTGCAATTTTTTTTTTTTGCTTTATTTTCCACATTTAAAAATTCATCTTATGAATTTTAATTTTTCAAAATTATTTTATTTTATAATTTTCAAGTTTTGTTCATCTCATAAATAATGTTTGGCAAAATTAATTTACCCATCTCATGGATAAATAATTCATCTCATGAATTCTTTAATATTTTTTCGATTGCAATAAATACAGAGGCTTGCGCAGGGACCTCAGGGACAATTTAAATCTAGCTCCAAATGGGTTAAATTAATCTTCTCGGGAAATATTTTAATTACCATTTAATGAGACTTAACTTTACTAAATAAATCTCACTGCACTCTAGACGTAAACCATTTATTCAATATCTTCCTAATAGACTGTATTGATGACAACAACCCCTCCACTAGATGTCCATGACGAAGAATAAGTATAACTACTACTATTATCCTACTCACAGCTTCTCCATTAGTTACCGACTCGCTCTTCACTGAATAATTCATTTATATTTTAACATATTCATAGTATAAATTTCAAATGTTAAACACTTGGAATACTTTGGCCAAAGTTTATGTGCTATTCAAATATTTGGAATCAAGTAAGGGGGCATCTGTATCTCATAAGAGACTGTGGATTCCCTATTGAATACCTGATCCTTGTCACACTTCACGCCGCTACCAAGTGTACGTGAGAATTCAGTCATGCATTTAGACCTTATTTATAGTACACTAAAGTAACTAACGCTCCATCTACAAGTCCAGAATACCCTCAAGATTTAGAGTCGCCATTCAAACAGTACAACTTGAATCACTCATCTCCGTTAGTAGTCTAGAAATAAGTAGCCCACATGGTCTAACTCAGTGTGTCAATCTTATTAAACACACCAACCCAACACTTTTGGATCTCCATCCACATGACCAAGACGAGTCATCTAAAGTACCACATTATAGTCTTAGCATACAAGTGGTCCAAACTTGTCTTCGACTACGAGTCTTTCAAACAACAATCCATACCATTTGTTCCAAGTCTATTTGAGGACTACACCCATCTCATGGATGTCTCCCAAAAAAAATCACATGCAGTGTAAATGCTATCTTACAAAAATTTAACTAGAAAACGACTGGGACTTCAATTTTATTTATTAATTAAAATAATGTAACCAGAATAAATTCGAATTTCAGTACACTGTTCCTAACAATCTCCCACTTGTCCTCAATCCAATTTATGATAAAGTCCATACTCACCCCTTTAAGTTTGACCCAAAGGTCTCCTGAGCCTAACCCTTAGCGAGGATAATTACTCTACAGTGAAGTCAGCAATACAGTACTACTTGACATTCCTATCACTAATGGCTCCCACTCCAAGGGTAAAGACATGCTTAGATGTCAAACGTCTATCATATATATTTGACTGGAAGTCTTAAATATATCCAACTGGAACCAGCTCATTACTTTGGAAGATTGGCATATAATCCCTAGTCCTTCTTAAGTACTAGAGAAAATGCTTCATTTGCCACCTAGAGCACTGGACCTGAGTTAGACTAACACCTGCTTACTATACCACAGTATAGCAAATATCTGGTCTCATGCATAGCATGACATACATGAGGCTCCTACTACAAAAGCATATGGAATATTCCTCAGCTATTCCTCCTCTTGAGATGCCATAGAACAATACTCAAAAGAGAGAGGGACTCCATGGTATACCATGACAACGTCTTGTCAATATAAGTGGCTGGAGAGAGACCCAACGTCCTACTTTTATGACCTCGCAAACATTAATCCTAAGAGTAGAGCTGGCTTCTCCCATGTACTTCATATTGAGCTTTCTTGACAATTAAATCTTTACAGCTAATGACACCCCTACATCATTCTCAATGAGCAGTATATCATTGACATATAACAGTAAGAAAGTCACTACTTTCTCTTAATGTCATTTGTACACGTATGGTTCGCGCAACCGATTGCACAAAACTAGAAGACTTAATTGCTTCATTGTGACTGAAAGGACCATATTCAATGCCACAGTCTACCACTAAGGCTCTCGCTATGAACATGTCAGGTGTCCTGACAAACCTCCAATCACACCTAAGCTCTCGTGTACCTTGAACATTTTTGTTCCTATCAGTAGGTGCATCTAATGCATCCACTATTTCTTGAGTTGTCTCTAGCTGTTTCGAATTAGCATCATTTTCCTTTAATACTATATTGTTTTTGTTTCTGTAGCTTATTTGCAAAATTCTTCTCTAAGTATTTTGTATTGTATTTACAAAAGACCATTTAAATAAAAAAACTGTAGAAAAGACCATCCTTGTTCCTTTTATCTGCAACACCATTCTGTTGTAGTGTACCCAGAGTAGAAAGCTGAGATCTTATCTCATTTGCAGTTAGAAAATCCAAAACTCACCTAAAAAATATTCACCGCCTTGATCTGATCAAAATGACTTAACTTGTTTACCTAATAGCTTTTAAAATTCAACTTTCTACTCTTTGACTTTCTCCAAAAACATCCAACTTATGTCTCATCAGGAAAACATATCCATGCCTTTTGTAATCATCACTAAATGTGGTTAAGTATCCATACCTACCTCTTGCCTGAACATGCATTGGTCCACCTACATCTATGTGAACCAGCTCAAGCAAGTCACCAACCTGGTTGTCTTCACTCTTAAAGACAGACTTGGTCATCTTTCTTTTTATGCAGGATTTGCAGACTGGTAATGGCCTCAAGTCCAAAGCCTCTATCGGTCCATCTTTTACCACTCTTTGGATCCTGTTCGAATTGGTGTGACCTAAACGTTGGTGCGAGGTGTAGGCATTATCACTTTCAGGGTGTTTTCTTTTAGAAGATTAAACAAGTGAACTTATGTTGGATTCATTTAAACAATTACCAAAATTTTGATAAGGAAATAACATGAATAAACAATTTATTCATGTACATGTGCAAACAAACAATTTATTTCTCATATTAAAATTTTCATTTTCAAAATCGCCTGAATAAAAATTATCCATAAACCAAAATACAGAAATCAAATTCCAATACAGCGAAGGTTTAAATAATCAATCCTTTAAAACAAAACTCTATCACTAAATTCTAAGCTAACATCTCCTACACTTAAGACCACTATTATTATACCATCCCTGACCATTAGATACAACACCTATCATGTAGCCTTCAGTCTAGCTTGAGCTCCTGTAACATATTACAGATATGGTCAGTTGAACCTGAGTCCACCCACCAGGAACCTGGTGGACTCTCAACTACGCATGACTCAACTAAGTGAGATATCAACATATCTCCACCAGATGGCTTAGCAGTCTTTGCAGGAAGAGCAGCTATGTACTTAGTGTAGTTTCTCCTCTAGTGGCCTAGTTTTCTTGCAAAAGAAACACTTTTCTTTTGCTGACTTCCTTATGGATTGCGTTACTACAATAACAACCTTGCCTTTTTGTTTCTTTCTAATAGGCCCCTTGTGAGCAATAAGTAAGACTAACTTATTTTTTAAGGAAAAGTGATTTGCTCCAGTGAGTACATTATGTATTCGAAATCAAGTGAAGTTCGTCAGCCGTATCCATATAAAAAATATTGTAAATGCAAACTTTGTGTAACTGTCTAACAAGAGTCGTGTATAATGTAGTGATATATATATTCTTTCAATTCAGCATGCACAATAAGTCATATATCTACCAAACTATACTATCATGCATACAATAATGACCCAAACACACTACTCCTTACTCCCCGGCAGTGGGGTCGCACGAAGCTAGTTCGGGTGAGAACTATTCTCAATTAACCAGTTTTTCTTGTAATTCTTACTAAATATGATTACCTCACCACTTTACCTTAGTCTCTAACATGACACAACAAAGCTCCTCGGGGAGGCTAATGCATCACGCTAGTCAAGTGTAAACCATTACCAAAACCTCTATACAAATACATGTAATACTCCATGGCGGCGTGGTCGCATCGTTTCTTTGCACTTCGGTTCATCCTAATAGAAGTCTAACCCTGTAATCTGCAAATTGACATCCTCCACAAGGAGGTCTATCGATCTACTATACTGCTAGACCGGTGATGGAGACTGTAAGGTTACAACAATTGAAACCTCGCTCCCACTTGATTTTTATAACTGGTGATTTTTAATTAACTTGCATTTACAACCTGGATTATCTCATAACCCCCTTAAGAATCTCCTTCTAAAAATTAACCATAATTAATTATTTAATTAATTTAAAACATTATTATTTTACAATATAGATTATCTCATAATCTAACTTTAGAATCTTATTCTAAATTTAATCAATAAAATTCATTAATTAATTTTAATTTAAAAAAGTACCGTAATATTATTTAGATTACTAATAATCTACTTTTAGAATCCCATTCTAAAACTAAATCAATTTAGCATACACAAGTGATGCTCAAATAAAAACTTTAAACAAAATTTATAATCAAATAGTTAAAGCGCAAGAATATAAGAGAACTTTTATCAAAGAATGCTTAGAGAGTGTTGGATGATTTGAACCAGACCATTCAAGCCCTATTTATAGGCAAATGAAGGCCAAAGGGATGTTCAAAAGGTTGGAAAAAGGACTACAAAAGAAATCAAGTCAAAATTAGTCGTTTTGAGCTTTTTCGATCTGTGCATCAACATACGAGGGTTGTGTGTTGACACACAGCAACTCTCGGTTGCTACTGTAAGCCTGTGTGTCAACACTCAGTCTACCTTGGTGCATTTACACGGTTTTGATCAATTAGCTTGATTGATAGGATAATTTTACCATATTAACTAAGTTAATTAATTTATTAATTTATTTCCAGATCAGTTCAAAATTTTGAATTTATTTTCTATTTTGCTTTGATCATAAAGATAATTGATTGCATAAATTAAGCTAAATCAATCACCCATTGAAATTTTATCATTAATTGATTTGATCATACTTTTCACTTTGAAATACCAATCTTGAAAAAATATTATAATTGATAAGCTAGATTGGTATAAATTTTCACTTGAGTATTTTTCAAATAAAATTTGAAAATCAATTTTCAAAAATATTTTTGTGAGAGCATCACATATCAATATTGAGACTTTGACTCAATTAATATATCCCGATCCTATGTCTTAGACAATAAAAATTAAGAACTTTAAGGCTCTTGGACTCGAATCACATTCTCTTCAATTTGGATGAATCATCTCTTAAACTTTGTTCTCTTTTCCTCTTGATTCATCATCGTAGATGATGCAGACTTTGCGTATGCATTGCACTTGTTGTACCAAGTAATATAGAAGTGAGTAGAGTATCATTCCCACGAGGATTGTATTGAGTGAATACAAAAATTAGTAGCTTCAATACTATTTGAAAGATCGAAAAAATTAGGATTTTGATATAAAATAAAGTAAAATAAAATAAAAAGAAATAAAAGTTAAAACGAGATTAGAATGTGCTAATTTTTTGTTGGTTTTTATCAGTTTATAAAGTTTAAGGCATCTGATTTCACCTTAGTTGCATCAATACGCATTTTCTATTCTCGATATTCAAGTTGTTACTGTGTGTTGATGGTTGAAAATCCTAATTGACCAAATATTCTCTCTCGAGCAACATTTAGCATACTCTTTAACATATTAACCCATCACTATCGTGCATGAATTTAAATAAGAAAAGAGTTTTTAAAGCTCTATGATTTTCTATTTTGAAAACCACACAAATCGCCATAATCTCTCTTGAGCATTCGCCCAATTTGTGGTGCTTATCACCTCAACAATCATCATAAATCTCCTCTCGGACTCATTATGAATCATTATAGGCTTTAAATGGTGATCAAGTATTTAATACTTATGAAGAAACAATGATAAACACTTCAACAACACAATAACACAAACATTGAATACTTTGAATTAGGAATAAGCGTATATTACAACTTAGGCTATATCGTAGCCTTAGAATATCAAAATTACTTCATGATAAACTTAATATTAGACATTATAAACAAAAAATTCACGAACTTAGGAAAGAAAAAAAAAAGATGGAAAGAACTGAAAATAAAAAATTACAAACCAAACTTTCTTCCTTCCTTCTGCTTTCCTCTTTCTCATGGTTTTTCTCTTTTTTCTCACTCAAATCTTGTGATTTTTGTTTTGAAATCTGATGCTTGAACACCACCACACCATCCCCTATTTATCGTAGTTGAGCTAGGATAAAAAAATTGTAAAAAATCTTCAAAATTCATCTTCATTAGCTGAAACTTGCGGCAGCTGCAGCTGGTGCTGAAGCCCTGTTCTCCCTCCTTTTTCTTCAATTTTTTTTACATTCCACAACCCAAATTCTGCTCAAAATCATCATTTGCATGTACTATAAGGTGTATATAATTAATTTGAGCTAAATTATTGCATAATAGCCGCCCAAAGTGGAGAAATTAAGCAAGTTGTGCAAAATCTGTCAATTTTCTGCAGCTGCTGCAGTGTTGCTTGTTCATCCCTTTTTTTTTTCATTTTTTCTGAATTCCACAGCCCAAAACTTGAAAAATATGAGTTAACACATGTTAAAGTATGTTTTTAAAATGAATTTGGGTAAAAAGCATTGAGTTTTTGCTCCTAAAATGCAAGTTGAAGCTGATTGTACTACCACCTGCACCCTTGCCGCCCAGATTCTGCAATGGCTGTTCAACTCGATTTTTTTCATATTTTTTATTGCTTTGCAGCACCCAAAATCAGCTTTAACATCAACTTGAACATGTTAATGAAGTGGTCAAGAAGTTCTTTCATGTTATTTGTCCATTTTGCCACCTAAAATTGCAAGTTTTAAATGGATTGGTTGAGCTTGGTGCATTTTCTCTGTTCTTGCTGTTCTTTGCTGATTTTCTTCAAATTTTTGAGCTTAGACCCACCTAAATTCAGAATTTACATCAACTTTGACATGTTAATGCATTTTTTAATTAATCGTTGCACTTGATTTGTGCATTTTGTTACCCATTTTTGCAAGTTGAATTGTATTGTGCATGAACTTGTTGTGTTCTTGCTTTAGCCAAGTTAATTATTATGTTTTGCCCATTTTTTTGCTTTGGTTTGGTGTATCTTGCTTTTACTTGTTGATGTTAATGATAAAACCTAGCAAGATTTAGCATAAAACGAGTGTTTTTGCAAGAAAATGGCAATATGAGCCAAAAAGAGCGAAATCGAGCAAAAGCGATAAAAATTTGATGTAAAATGTTTAAAAATATATTAAAATAATATAAAAAATTATATACTAATTTAGACTTATCAAAATACCCCCCACCTTAAATCTTGCTTGTCCTCGAGCAAGGCTAAATATTAAAGCGCATGATCTCATGTTTTTTAAGAATTTTACCACAAGTCAAAGCAGTTATACTCCAAAATAGAGAAGAATAACTGAGGCTCAAAGTTTAGGGTTCTAAAGGCAAAACCATCTTTCCCAAGGAAAAATCTGTCAATTACCTAGTTATCGAATTTAGAAGTTAGCTAAGCAAATTAAGTTTATCTATTCCTTCTAATCTTAAGATATTCAAACCGAATAGGGGACAAAAATTATACCACTCATAACAAGACTTATCAAGTATGCCCAAAACTAATTATTTTTGCACCATTTTTTTTCTTTGGAGGAATTTATTTACTCAAGTCAATATAAGCATATCTACAACGAGAATCAAGCTCTGACTCCTGAGCGATGACCCATAAGTAAGAGAAGCCACCACTAAGATGCCAGTATTATGACCTCCCGAGTATATCTTCAGTGAGAATCAAGCTCCGACTCTTGGGCTATGACCCATAAGTAAGAGAAGCCACCACTGAGACGCCCTCTGAACGGGTAGCACATATCTTATTTATGTTGGATAGCGGTGCTAGAGATTTTTTTTTTTTTTTTTTTTTTTTAAGTTGCTTGGCTCCTTGTTAACTTTTTAAGTACCTCTTGTAGCAAACTTTCAATGTGGCAACTCCCGTTCGAGTTGGCCCTGGGTACCAGGTGTTGAAACACCCCTACGGATCTACTTGCTCGAGGTACTAAGGCACGAAACCATCACACCATAGCACATATTCAAATGAAAATAACGGTGCTTAGTAATTCACTCTCTCTATTTTTATTGTATTTTTCTTTTATTTAGACTTAGGCATAACTTTTCAAAATCTATTAAGTAAATAATACTCTTTATGCAATCTAATCAAACTTGGGCATGTTTTAATCAAAAAGAAAAGTAAAATAGCCATGCTAACTAGTGAAGGCAAATACCATGGTTTTATCAAGATAGTGCCTTAGATTAGATCGTGTTTTGGAATTAGAACACAAAAATAATTGATTATCAGGTTATTCAAATCTAATTAAAGTAAACGAGCTAAAAAAAGAGTAGAAAATTGCCTAAAAAGCATGATGATAAGTTCTCTCTCTCTTCTTTTTTTTTTTGAAATTTTTGAAAGACGAATCATTAAAACTGCAGAAAATAGACAATCTTTTTTTTGGCCAACACTATTTACATCCCCATACAAAGGCTCCGAACTCTGGGAGGCACTAATGCCAATTCTAAAGTATAAAATAGGAAAACTTTTTGAAATAATTTTGTTAAAAAAAATATTTTTTTTAATTTATTATTATTTTTATTTTTATTAACAACCTCCCCCCACCTCCCTCCTCTCTCTCTCTTCCCTTGCCGCCGACCACCGGCCACCCAAGCCCCCTTTCCCCTCTCTCCTCCTCCGCCCTCCAACCCTCCGGGGGAGGGTTGGAGGGCGGAGGAGGAGAGAGGGGAAAGGGGGTTGGAGGGGGAATTAGAGAAATTGGGGGCTGGGATGGCTGGCGGCTGGTGGTCGGCCACAAGTCAGTGGGTTGCGGCGGGGGAGGAGAGAGAGAGGAGGGAGGTGGGAGGTGGGGGAGGGTTGGAAAAGAGGAGAGAGGTGGAAGGGGGTTATATTTGATGGCTGGGGTGGCAGGCAACCGAAGCTCAGCCGTCCGCGGTGGGCGGCAACCGACAGGCGACAGAGGAGAGATAGGAGGGAGGTGGGGTAGGCTGGAGGGAAAAGGGAGAGAGATGAGAAAATGTATTATTGGTATTTTTTTTAATTTTCAAGGGGGTCACATTAAGATCTTTTAATCTTGGCCGTCCATTGTGACGGACGGCCAAGATTTAATCCTCTCACACTCTCACCCTCTCATAAGAATTGTGCCCCATATATGTATATATATATGGGGTGGCGTTCTTATGAGAGCGTGAGAGAAGTCAATCCTGGCCCTCCATTGCAATGGACAGCCAAGATTTGTTGGACATTAAAAAAAAAAGTAACAATTTACAGTCCATATCCCTTCATGAGGTTAAAAAAAAAAAAAAAAAAAAAAAAAAAAAAAGAAGGGGTGTGGGAGAAAAAAAAAAGTTTTCAATGGTCAACAAATCTTTGCTGTAAATTATTTTTTTTAATGCCCAACAAATCTTTATCATCTATTACAATAGAGATTTAAGATTCGCCCCTCTCACGCTCTCACCCTCTCATAAGAACGCCACCTTTCTGTATGTATATATGTATTAACATAAATAATTGATTAAAAACGCAAAACCTAATATGCATACGATTTGTTCAAAAAAGAATCTGCATTGTAAACTAATATAAATACATTGTAATAACTTAAATGAAACCGCATAGGTGTCTCTCTCTCTCTCGTCTCTCTCTCTCCTCATCTCCCCTCGTCGCTCAATTGTTATGACCCAATTTAATAATTAGGTCAAAACTTCACTCTCATGCTGATTATTATGACCCAATTCATTAATTATGTCAAAACTTTGCACTGATATTTTTAGGAATATGCCTCAAATTTATGTAATTTAGTTATTTGTCTTGCCGTGAGCAAGCCGATCGATCGGGAGAATGTCCGATGCAGCGCTGAAGCATGGGAGCAGCAGAGGCGGTGCCGATCGATCGAGAGCCCAAATACTCATGACCTAATTCGCTCAGTATAAATAGACCCTCCAGGCTTCTATTTTAGGTATCCAATTAAAATTAAGAAAGAGCCGCCATCACATTAAGATTTGAGAGCGTTACGAGAGTTTAGAGGGAGTGATTCAGTAGTTCTCTATAGATCTCATTCAAAGGAAGTGTTGTTATAATTCTTCTATTATTCATACTCAATAAAGAATCTCCATCTCCGCCCTTGGTTTTCTCCCCTCACGATTGAAGAGGGGTTTCCACATAAATATCTGTATTCTTCGTTTGTTCTCTTTTACCTATTTTATTTACTTCTCTTATGTGAGTTATAGTATTTGAATCAAATCCAATTCTTGGGTGTTAAGTTCCGCATTAAGGAGGTATTAATTTACTAACAAATTGATATCCGAGCATATCAAGTTTGTTCAAGATTTTTCCTCACAAATTGGTATCATAGTATATCAGATTTGTCCAGATTACCTAAACAATTGGCATCAGAGCCTAACAATTGGTATTAGAGCCCTGTTTATTTCGATTTGGTACTATAACGTTTGCAGTTAAATCTGAATTTGAGAAGTTTGGTGGTCAAGGGAGTTTCAGTTTATGGCAGGTTCGCATTAAGAGCCTCCTGACTCAGAGTGGCTTGAAGAAAGCTTTAGATGAGAAAGAGAAGAAACCAGAGAGTTTATCCAAAGCATAGTGGCAGGAGTTAGACGAAAGGGCTCTTACAGCAATTCAAATGTGTCTTACCGATGACATTTTGACAAAAGTTTTGCAAGTCAAGACCGCTAAGGAGTTGTGGGAGAAATTGCAAGATATGTTCTATTTCAAGTTCGTTTCCAACAAATTTGCAGTTAAGTGTCGGTTGTTCACGTTTCATATGTCAGAAGGTATGTCACTTAATAATCATGTTAATGAATTTAATTCGTTAATTTAAGAATTAAAGGAGCTTGATGATGCTCCTAAGGATGAAGATCAAGCAATGTTATTGTTATGTTCACTCTCTACTTCATATAAAGCCTTTGTAGAAAGCATGATTCATAATGGTAGGTCAACTATCACAGTTGATGAAGTTAAAAGAAACCTGCTAAGTAAAGAAAGAGTAGATAAGGAGTTGTCAGACTCCATTCAGAACTCTTGTTGTGGTTTATTTGCGAGAGAAAGAACTGAGAATAAAGAATCTGATCATGGTGGAAACAAGTCTGGGTCTAAGTTTAGACATCAAGACCTATCATGTAATTATAGTCACAAGAGAGGGCATGTTAAAAGAGACTGTTACAAGCTTAAGAGGAAACTAGAAGCAGATAACAGGTCTGACCAAAGATCCGCAGCAGCTAGTGTTGTAGTTGAAGATGAGAACGACAGTGATATACTGTTTGTGTCTGAACCTAAGTCTAGTTTTAGAAAAAAGTTGGATTTTGGATTCATGTTGCTCCTATCATGTTTGCCCCAATCGAGATTGGCTTTCCACATACGAGTCAATTCAAGGTGGAGTTGCTTTGATGGGCAATGATGTTATATGAAAAGTTTTGGGTATAGGAACAATTCGTATTAAGATGTTCGATGGCACTATCAGGACTTTGAGTGATGTTCGTCACATTCCTAATTTGAAGAAGAATCTCATCTCTTTAGGTACTCTTGAATCACATAGGTACAGGTACACAGCTGAAGATGGAGTTATGAAGGTTGTTAAGGGTGCTTTGGTTGTGATTAAGGGTAGAAGGGTAGGAACATTATACGAACTTGTCAGTTCCACAGTTGCAAGATCAGTTAAGATATCTTCATCATCATTGTTGACTGAACCAGGTATCACAAAGTTAAGGCATTTGAGATTGGATCATTCAGGTGATAAAGATCTGTCTCAGCAAAGTAAAAAGGGCTCGTTGTGTGGTCAGTCTACAGGATTGGAATCTTATGAACACGGCATTTATGGGAAGCAGAAAAGAGTTCGCTTCAAGCAACTCCTGACGAGTAGAGATGTAACGTTTTATGAGTCTTCATTGTTATCTCCACAGAAGATGTCATCAGTTAGTTGTGATTCAGGTCAGGTGAATAAGCCACAGGAAGTTCAGTTTCAGTTAAGTAACACAGTTCAGCAGCATGTGGCTGTTTCAGAAGATGTGTCAAGAGCCAATTCAGAGAAGAAGAAGATTGGCATTACTGATAACCTCTCATATATGTTCACTCAGTTGCTACCTAGCAGAAAGTTCAAGCATCGCTCGGGCTCGGTTAGGTTTTCTGTTTTGTTAAATAACCCCGTGTGTGGGGTGTTTTGTAGAATAGGTGGAGAAATTTTGGTCTTGTGTAAATTTGAGTCAAGGTGGAGGTTTGTTAGGAATATGCCTCAAATTTATGTAATTTAGTTATTAGTCTCGCCCTGAGCAAGCCGATCGATCGGGGGAATGTCCAATTGATCGGGTGCAATGCTGGAGCATGGGAGCAGCAGAGGGGGTGCCGATCGATCGAGGGGAGCCGATCAATCGGGGTGCAGATCGATCGGGAAGGGCCGACTGATCAGGAGCCCAAATACCCGTGACCTAATCCGCTCAGTATAAATAGACCCTCAGAGCTTCTGTTTTAGGCATCCAATTAAAATTAAGAAAGAGCCGCCATCACATTAAGATTTGAGAGCGTTACGAGAGTTTAGAGGGGGTGATTCAGTAATTATCCATAGATCTCATTCAAAGGAAGTTTCGTTGTAATTCTTCCATTATTCATACTTAATAATGAATCTCCATCTCCGCCCGTGATTTTCTCCCCTCTCGATTGAAGAGGGGTTTCCACGTAAATCTCTGTGCTCTTCGTTTGTTCTCTTTTACCTATTTTATTTACTTCTCTTGTGTGAGTTATAATATTTGAATCGAATCCAGTTCTGGGGTGTTAAGTTCCGCATTAAGGAGGTATTAATTTCATAACAAATTGATATTCGAGCATATCAAGTTTGTTCAAGATTTTTCCTCACAAATTGGTATCATAGTATATCAGATTTGTCCAAATTACCTCAACAATTGGCATCAGTTGGCATCAGAGCCTAACAGATTCCAATTGTTATGACCCAATATACTAATTAGGTCAAAGTTTATATATTAATCATGAAGATAGAAGAAATTGAGGGAGAAAAAGATTAGATTTACTGCAGAGAGGAGGGAGAAACAAAAAATATAAGAAGTTGAGAGAGAGAGAATGGGATATTAAGGGAGAATTAGAGAAATTTAATTGAAATTTTATTCAATATGCAAAGTAATGAATACAATTAGTTCTACCCTTCCCCTTATATAGAGTAAGAGGGGGAAAAGAAAGAGAAATCAAAATTATAACAAGAATCTAAGAAAAAAACATAAAAAATTAGCTAAAAATAAAATAAATACTATTCCCGCTAAATCTAAATTTAAGAGTTAGTAAATCAATTTAACTTTTAAATTTAGATTTAGGTAATTTTAATATTAAATTGCTAGGGTATAACATTACCCTCCCCTCAAAGCAAATCCTTGCCCACAAGGATTGACAATTCTTCTTTGTTGCTTTATCATTATCGGGGTTACCTCGGTGTAGTGCTATGCCAATTTTCTTTTTTCTTTTTTTTTTCTTCATTCTCTTCCTGAAATTTCTTGTAGTCTTAATATCAAATTCAACAAATACAGTAGCCATAGTTGATCCTCTGCGATATCCAGTAAGCTTTTGATTAACCATCTTAATACAACTCCTAACTCCAGATGAAAGCTCGAGCATAATGCCCAGATCTCCAAAGAAAACACACTCAGAATCTATGGGTTGATTTTGATCATAATTCCTTGTGGGTTGTTGAATTTCATGGTTTCTTGGAAACTCAAAAGCATCAACATGCTCGTCCTCATCATAAGCCCGTTCGTTTTAAGGAATTTCAGTGTCTATAATACCAACATCAATTTCATCGAAATTAAGCTCTTCATTAGTAAGGCTAGTAGTAGGAAGGACTTGTGGTGTTCGAGTTGGCTGATTCAAAGGTAGAGTTTCTAACATTTCTTGGATAGCAATCATCTTTTCCATCAATCTATCTATATTAGCATCAGCTCTTTCCCTCCATTCTTTCATATGCTTTAACCTTTCTTCTTCTTGGAGTTGTAATTTTTTGATATGATCAATAACATCAAATTTTTTTTTGTCCCAAGATTCAATTTTTTGTAACATCAAATCCATACGAACCTATTGCAATTCATACGATGATAGTTCAACATGATGGCTACTACAAAGAACCTCCAATTTTTCAAGAAGCATGTCAATTCGGGATGATTGCTGGTCATACAACCAAAATTCAGCGACTGTTGCAGCGTATTGCAACTCGGAACCCATGAATTTGTGCCTATAGGGATGCCAAACTTGGCAGCGTACCAACTTGCTGATTGTTTGACAAAAGCTTTGCCGACAAGCATGTTTAGGCCCATATTGGTCAAGCTCGAAGTTAGGAACCTCCATGTACCGCTTGAGGGGGGCGTTGAAATATGTTCTTAATAACTATTTGTAATATTTAGTTGGGATTAGTTTTGTAGGCCTACTTTCTCTTGGCCCATTTAGTGAGGCCCAATATATACCTAATTATTCACCGCTATATATAAAAGGGGAGTTCTGTACTATTTTTCTGTAATGAAATTAAAAGCCACTTGTACTTTGCTATTGTTTTGCACTACTTCTCCTCTCTCTCTCTCTCTCACGTTCTTGATTTTAACCTGGTATCAAAGCAAGGTTATGTGAGTTTTCGTGCGTAGATTTGTTCTTTTTCTTCTTGTGATTGTCGATTAAGCCTTCACGGGTTTTGGCCCTATGCTCTTGAATCTTCGATTCGAGAGTTCTTCACATTTGATGCTTGAATCATGGTGCAAGATTCAAATCATAGTTCAGGAGAGGTTAGATCTTAACTCTCCAACCAGCAACTCCAAAGTTCGAGCCAGCAAATTCAAGAACTCCGTTCTTTTGTTAAGGAGGAATCATCTTCTCCTTTCTTTCTTGCGAGCAATGATGGGCCAGGTTCAGTTATTGTCACTCAATTACTTTATGGCCCTGAAAATTTTAGTTCCTGGGAGAGGTCTATGAAAGTGGCCTTGAGGGCTAAGAACAAATTAGGGTTTATTGATGGTTCTTTACTCCAACCTGATGAAGAAGATGTGTCTTTTGATAAGTGGGTTCGTTGTGATAATATGATCATGTCATGGTATAACCTCCATATCGCGAGATATATCCTCCACCATAGTATTTGGCAATACTGCTGGACAGATTTGGCTGGATATTAAACAAAGGTTTTCCCGAAACAATGATCCCAGAATTTTTTAACTCAAAAGATCAATTTCTAATTTAAAGCAAGGAAACATGAGTGTTGTCATGTATTTCTCAAAAATGAAAGGTTACTGGGATGAGTTACAAGGGTATATCTCTGTACCTTCATGTAATTCTGGAGTTCCAAAGGGTTGTGCATGCTCAAGAGCCATTATAAAGGAGATCATTGAAGTTCGATAGAAGGACCATGTAATGGCATTTTTAATGGTTTTGAATGCATCATATACCCAAGTTAGGGATCAGATTCTACTAATTGATCCTTTACCAAAATTGAACTTGGTATTTTCTAAGGTCATACAACATGAAATACAGAGGCGGGTCATAAGTGGGCCTGCTGTTACGTGTGAGTCTTTGGACGTCTCTGAGGCTATGGCCATGATTGTTAAAGGGAACCATACAAAAGCAGTCTAAAAAGCCCATTTGCACTCACTGTGGTATACCAGGCAACACCATTGATAAATGTTATAAGTTGCACGGTTACCCACCTGATTTTAAGGGTAACGGTAAGCAAGGTGGGATTGATGGTGCATTTGGTCATAGTGAGTCAATTTTGGCAAATAACGGTGATATGGAGCCAATTAAAAGAGAACATGTTCCTGCTGTTCTAGCTGCTTTCCCTTTCTCTAATGAACAGTGTCAACAACTTCTAGCCTACCTAAGTACTCATTTGGCTGGACCAGAAAGTATTGCTACTCATTGTGCAATGGTTAATTCAACTGCTCATGAAGGACAACTTGCTGATATACCGGATATGAATGGTACATTCCCTTCTATTTGTTCTTTTAATGCTAGAATAGTAGGTAATAAAGATAATGTTGGCTGCAATACTATTTTGATAATTGATTCTGGTGCATCGCACCATATTTCAGGAAACAAGAGTAGTTTCTTGAATTTGGTTCCTTGTCGCCCTTCATATGTCCAACTTCGTACAGGCTCTAAGGCCCTTATTTCTCATAAAGGGAAAGTTCGCATATTTGAGAAGTTGGTTCTTTTAGACGTACTTTATGTACCAAAGTTTAAACGTAATCTATTGTTCATTGGGCAATTACTTGCCAAATAAAAATTATCTTGTGTTTTCTTGACTAACAGTTGTTTTGTGCAGGACCCCACCATTTGGAAAACGATTGAAGTTGCTAAGAGTGTCGGTGATCTATACTTACTTGAGGCTCCGTGCTGTTGGAAGTTCTCTGCTGATGGAAGATGCAACTTGAGTCAAGTTTCTGTTTTTCCTCTTCGTATAGTACAATGCGTTCTTTGGATATTTTTGATAGTCAAAGATTAATGTCTAATTCTTTGGGTCTTTTGCATTTTAGGATGGGACATCCTTCTAATAAAAAGTTATATTTGTTAGGTCTTGTTGGTAAAAAAATCTTAATATTCTTTGCTCTATATGTCCAATAGCTAAGCAAAAGAGGTTGGCTTTTCCTATTAGTTTGCATAAATCAACACTTCTTTTGAACTTATTCATTGCGACATATGGGGTCCTCTTCACTTTGAGACCTATAAACAACAAAGGTTCTTTCTTTGAATAGTTGATGATTTTACTAGAACCACTTGGATCTATTTGATGAAATATAAATCAAAGGTAGCTATTTTATCGCTTTCCTTTTATGCTATGATTTGTACTCAGTTTCATGAAGTTATAAAGGTTATAAGGACCGATCATGGTAGCGAATTTAGGCTTCATGATTTTTATCAAGAAAAAGGGATAATAAATCAAAGTTGTGTAGACACCCCGGAACAAAATGCTATAGTAGAAAGAAAGCATCAACATTTGCTGAATATTGCGAAGGCGTTGAGATTTCAATCAAACGTCCCTGTTTATTTTTGGGGAGATTGCATGCTTACGGCAGCTTTCATTATAAAAAGATTGCCTAATGCTAAATTAGAAAATAAAACTTCGTTTGAAGTTTTATATGGAGTCAGACCTTCATTTACAACGGTTAAGAGTTTTGGTTGTCTTTGTTTTGCTTCTACTTATAGGTCGCATAGATCTAAACTTGATCCTAGAGCTAGAGCTTGCATTTTCATTGGATATCTGTTTGGTATAAAAGGTTATAAACTAAATATTACAAATAGTTATTAAGAACATATTTCAACGCATTCCTCCTTAGGGCTTGTTGCTCAAGCTTGTCGCTCGCTCTTCTCTTGCTGTTGTACTCATGCACAGGTCCCTTGCACTCTCTCTCTTGCGTTTCGGTTTTCAAATTTGGTTTCTTTTTGATTTGTTGTACTTTCTTGTGTTTTTCTATTCGAAATGGGAATTTGTTTGGAGTTTGTTTGCATAGAGAGAGAAAGGGCGAGAAATTAGGGTTTGGGATTTAAGGATTGACCTTGGGGTTTGCATATGCAAAATTAAAATTTTGTTTGCTTGCTTTAAGCCTCTTTGATAGATTTGATATGATTATGAAGTCATTTGATGATATAAAACTAGAGTATTTTACTTGCTTGGTAATTGGGTAAAGAGGGTAAAAAAGAGGGTTTGGGTTTTATTTTCATACATTTCTCATAGATTGTGCTATATATATAGCAACTCCTTTTGGTCTTTGTTTTAGTGTAATATAAAATTATACATGTTTTAATGCGATTGATGCAGTTTCTGGGTCTTATTCATAATAAAGAATAAAAATAAGAAAACAAAAAATATATATTAGCTAATAAAAAAAATTAAATATATAAGTAATCAAATAAAAAATATAAACATGAACATATATATGTGTGTGTATCAAAATAAAATCTATTAATTAAAAAATTAGCATGTAATTGAATCATGTACAAAGAAAAGCAACAACGAGAAAACTAATTATTGACCCAAAATAAAAAAAGAAAAATAATTATAAAATTATTGTTTAAAAGTACTGAAAATAGCAAGAATTTAAGAATTGTGTCAAAACAAAGAAGCATTTAAAAAGATAAAACTAACTATGAAGCTGCCTGGAGTCAAACCTGCAACCAACCAAGGGCGGTATAACACTCTTACCACTAAATCAACAAGGCACACGATTCTGTGAGGTCACTTTACTTTTATGTAATTAGTATATTTTGTAACATCATGTATTGATCATTGTTTTTCTTTGTTTTGCAGGCACAAGGTTGGATTGAGAGTTGAAGTTTTCTTACGATCTCTTGGATGATACTTTGGGATTTATATTTTGGATTTTGGATGTTGATTATTATGATTTTGGATTTGGATTATGATTATAGATTATGGATATAAGATATTGATCAAACTGAATTTGCTTATGTATTATTTGGTTTTGTTATGGAATGGTTGAACAAAATTTTTGATACCAATATATAGTTTCTTTTTTATGCCATATGTCACGTGAAAGGTTATGCAGTGTTTTTAGAAATATTTGGTGTTGGAACATCAAATGCTTTTGATGTGGTATTGAAATATTTTATTTGATTCCTGTACTACCTTATGGTGTCGAAAAATATATATGATGTGAATGATGTTTATAGCTAGGGGTGTAATCGAGTCGAGCCGAGTCGAGCCGAGTATCTCAGTACTCGATTAACTACTCGAGTATTCGAACTTGAGCTCGAACTCAATTCGAGTAGTAAATTTTGCTTGAACTCGAACTGGATTAACTATTCGAGTACTCGACTTCACTCGAATACTCGTTTATTATGCATATGAAAGTTCAACAAATTAGCTCTATTATAATATTATTCCATACACTCAAACATTAGTTATACTCAATTTGGATGCTCAATTATTGTCCACTCTATATTTTAACATATATAACTATAAATTACTGATATATTAATAGAAACTATATATCAAAACCTAAGTTTTAGAAAATACCAGCAGACCGAATACAAGTTGTTTCACTTCACCACAAATATAACTTGTCATCTTTTATAAAGAATTCAATCTTCCTTCTTTCATTCTACAATTAATGTCACAAGCCATCTACTTCAAAAGAAAATAATACACAATAACTACTTCATACAAGTTGAGTATCGAGTCGAGTACCAATTCGAGTATCAAGTCGAGTATTTAATCGAGTAACTATTCGAGTATTTAATTGAGTATCGAGTCGAATATTTAATCGAGTATCGAGTCGAGTATTTAATCGAGTATCGAGCCGAGTAGTTCACTACTCGACTCGAACTCGTTTATTAATCGAGTATCTTTTGATATTCGAACTCAAACTCGAACTCGGTTAATTCGAGTTCGTGTCGAGCTTTGTTCGAGCTACTCACGAGCTACTCAAGAGTGGCTCAGATCATTTACACCCCTATTTATAGCATTGGAAGTTTTTATCCAATACTATTAGGTTAACCTTGGGCGTCGGAAACAATGCGGGACTAATGCTACCAATAGTATCAAAAAATAGAATCCGATGCCATTAGGTGAACCTTCGGCGTCAGTAACAATCCGAGACAAATGACATTAATAGTATCGAAAGTATTATTCGATACTATTAGAAGATCTATTAATAGTTTCGAAAATATTATCCGATACTATTAGGTGAGCTATTAATAGCTTCAAAAAATAGTATCGGATACTATTAGGTGAACCATTAATAGTATGGAAAATGTTATCCGATGTGAGCTATGAATAGTATCAAAAAATAGTATCGGATACTATTAGGTGAACCTTCAGCTTCAAAAACAATCCAAGACTAATAACATTAATAGGATCGAAAAAATTATCCGATACTACTCGGTGAGCTTTTGGTATCAGTAATTTTCCGATGCAACATCCAATGCAAAAGAGTTATCCGATGCTATTACCTTCTACCCTTTAGTGACGAATGTTGTTTTCTGACACCAACCCTTTAGTGTCGCTAGAATTAGTATCGGAATGGTACCGAATCGAATTTTCGATACTATGGTGTTATAGTATTGGAAAAATGGCCTTGAGTGTTGGTTAATTTTTTATCCTAATGGGCGTTTTCCTTGTAGTGAATCATCTACAGAAGCAAGAGCATCACTCAAGCCATCACCTCTGATAAAGTCGGATGAAACCCACTCTACCAAAGGGTCAACCATGTCAAGTAACAGCCTTAATCATCCCCATTGCCAAGTGCCTAGATGTATTAGACATGTTCAATTTGACTTTAAGATTTTCAAAGGAAACCTCAAGTATTCTCTTCCTACAGTGGATCATGACATCGACCATAGCTAGGAATGGCCGTCCTAAAATAATGGGAGGATAGTTCCTCTAATGAGGAGTGAGGTCCATGTCTAGCACAATAAAATCAACTAGGAAGATGAACTTGTCAACCTTGACAAGTACATCTTCCAGCATATGGCAAGGTAAACGCTTCTATCTATTGGCCAATTGAAGCGTGACATTAGTCGACTTAAGATCTCTCATACCCAATTCTTGCATAATTGCATATGGGGACGAGGTTCATACTCGCTTCCAAATCCAAAAGAGCTCAACTAGTGTAGCTCTCTCCTTTGATACATGGGACCTTGAATGCCCCGAGATCTCTACACTTGGGCGAAATGTCAACACCTAAATACCACTCACCTTCTCAATAAGTTGGACATTCCTTGGGATATGTGCTTGTGCATGTTTCTTCCTTATGCAGAGGTCCTTAAGGAACTTCGCGTACATCAGAAATTGCTTGATCGCATCAATCAATGGTGAGTTGATCTTCACATCCTTGAAAAGTTCCATAAGCTCAACCCTTTTCGAGTCATCCTTTTCCTTTAGTCCAACTAGGTCTAAAGGATAAGATATACGAGTTCAGGTGGTGAACCCTGAAGACGCACTCATGATCCCTCTCCATCAGTAGTGGGTTGGGAAGCCACGTCCTCCTGCTAAGCCTCAACCTTGGTATCCCTTAAACTTCCCCCACCCGAAACTAACACAACTTTAGCTTGCTTGTGAATGAGTAGACTAGGGTTAGAACTAGTCAACCCCTTCGAGTTTGTGAAAGGTTTATGACGGAAGTCTCCGTTCCTCTCTCCAATTGAGGGCCTAGGCCAACTTCCTAACTTGTTCTCCAGCTTAGAGATTGAATGTTAGTGTAGCTGAACCAGTTGCATGTTTCCCTCCATAAAGCAGAGCATACGCCCCTCAAACTAAGAAGTGTATCTCGAAGGTTGGGGAAAAGGGGTTTGCATGCATCTTACGAGGGTTGGATTGCTAATTATACATGTGCCCTCCCTGAAATTCAAGAGGGGGTGTGTTACCTACAAACCTAGGTCCCTGATGTCTCATGGGTTGATTTTGGTTATCTTACTGTCTCCCGAGAAGTTCAGGTGGTTCTAGCATCCTACGTTGTACGTGTTTGAATACACCTTATTGGACTTCAAATGGCCCTGTGGCGTTCATACTTTATCCTGCACAAATACAAGATATTGTGAGCATAAAAACAATCAAATACAAAATGGTCAGCCTAGAAAAAGGACCATAGAGGTTGCCACCACTCCATGACTCAGCGGCCTTAACTGAATGCACATGAGTAGGATTAGCCTGCGGAGTCATCATTTGAGCCATTTTCCAACTAAGCATCTCAATTTTCAACGCTATGTCATTGCTTGGTGCCATCTCATAGAAACCACGTGTGTTTCCCCTGACCACCCTAACCAAAGAGGCTTGGTGAAGGGAATGCTCACTAAGGCGCTCATCCTTGTGCTATTTGTTGTATGCTCCCCGGCATGGAGAATTCACGTTTTGTTATTGGACATTGTACGACATCATACAACTTTTGCACAAGAACCACTTGGGAGATCCATGGTGGGGACAAGTTCGAAGAAGCTCTTTGAATCTGTCCCAACTCTCATGGAGCTATTCTTGATCCTTTTGTTCACAATTGTTATTTACGCCTCTAATAGTGACAGTCTTTCCTTTAGGATTAAATATAATCAAGAACTGTTGCTATAAATCTCTCCAAGTCATGATTTTACCCCTAGGTAGTGATTGAAGAAACCTTTTGGTTGCATCTTTTAGCGAGAGCAGGAAACGATGTAGCCAAACTATGTCGGTCAAGACACGTCAATCGTCCCAAGTTTGGAAATTTTCTGAAAAAGCATCAAGGTGCTCGTAAGGGCTCTCATTCGGCTTCCCATAAAATGTGAGTAGCAAAATAATGGTCTCGGGCTTACTTTCAAAGTGCGCATTACCCACAGTAGGTAGCATAACTCTAGCGAGCGTTGTGTAAGTTTGGGTATAAAGTGATCCCTAATGGTTCATGGAGTTTGTGCCAGCTCAAGGTTAGGTTCATCAACCATGACTGGAATTGAATTAGACACAGTTATGTTTTTCTTCTATATAGACAATGTTACCTCAATATCCGGATTTAAAGGAATCAATTTGGGGTTGAGCGAATGTCCACCAAACATGCACTAAAAAATGAATCAATTCAACTCAAATCAGGAGCCTAGAATGAAGAAAACAAAGAAAAACAAAACAAAAGAATTATTCAACAATAGGAACTGACTCTAGACTTTGACTACTAATTCCTTGACAACGACACCAAAAACTTGATGTGGTTTTAAATATGTGTCAAAATCGTGCACTCACAAGTGTACGAGCAAGTCTTAGCTATCACGGGCATACGGTTGTTGAATTCTCGGGGAATCAGAGTAAAGTCAAAATCAGTAATTCTTGAATGATTAAAATCCGGGTTTTTATTTTGGAAAGTTAAGCAATTTAACTAAATCAATGAAGAAAATGATTAATTCTAAGTTAGTAAATCAATAAAGGTAGTTTATGCAATGAAGTCAGGCTAGCCAATCTTGGCTCCAAATATTATATCTCACCACGATAATAACTTTTAGAATTTAGGCTACAAGTTGTAAATCTGGGTTAATATTCAATTAAGATTTAGGGCAATGAACTAGTCTAAGGACATCCAACTACCCTAGGTGTTAAATGAGTTATATCAATAGACTACTTAATTCCTTTGTCACGCCTAATTCAATTAATTTAATTTAAATATTGCATTCATAGTTGGGTACAACTCAATCCCAACCGCTCATGAAAACCTGTTAAACTTTAGTCTAGGCTGCATGCACAAGAAGACACACAAATAAATTGGAAATGCAAATCATAAGTACAAGCATACGAACAAAAAACCAATTCAATAAATAGATCTCCCCACAAGGGTGCCAAAAAAAAGTAACAACGGTCATTATTGCAATGGATATATAAACTCGGGATCCAAATGACTAACCGTCCTTTACCTCCTTTAGTAAAGGTCCACTGCTCCATAGGAGTTGTATAAATCAAAAACTCAAAAGAGAAAGAGAAAATGAAAGGAAAACTCATAAATCGTGGACTCCCTTGAAATAAAGTACCTTGCGCAATCCCCTCGCACTTCGACCTTTGTGAGAACTTTGGTCTGTTGGGGCAATTCGAGGAAGAAGATATCAAAAAAATTAATACATAAATCTCAAAAATCTAAACCTTCGTATTTATAGCTACAGTCGCCTTAGAGACCATCTACGAAGACGATCGATCGATCGGTTGAGAACAGAGAGCGTTTCTATCTTCCACCGATCGACCAACAAAATAAAAGGATTTTGTTCTTTGCCTATAGATTAGCTAACAACAAAAACAGTTCTGTTATTGCCTGATTCCTGACCAATCGATCAATCCGCTCTGGAAGCCAAACATACAAGATTTTTGTTGTCAAATCTTAACCTAATACTCTTTCATGTGGTTGGATTTCTCGATATTGTCTCCAAATTTGCTCATTTTTGCTCAATCTTCACCACTTTTCAAGTCCCTCACATTCCAACACGCCTATAAATACATAAATCGCTTTAAAGTACGCCTGTAATTGCCGAAAATGTAATGGTGAACGGGGAACAAAACATCTTTATTCTTTGCCATAAGGCTTTGGACACATTTCACATTGCTTAATTGTCTTTAATGAGCTTGTCGGACTTCATGGTGTACGCACATCCATCACCTCAAACTGAGATACCATATTCTTCAGTCACTTCTTGCTTACTGTGTGGCAGATGTTCGACTCTTCATTAAAATCCAATGATACAACTCATCCTCAAACAGATGGCCAGACAAAGGCCTTAAATAAGACATTGGAAAATTTGATGTGCAACATCTATGTTGACAAGCCTAAACAGTCATGCTTTGGCCCAAGTAGAATTTCCCTATAACAAGTCCATTCATAGTAGTACAAGAAATTCACCATTTGTAGTGATTTATATGAGGTTGTTGAAGCTCATTGTTGAGACTCCCAAAGATTTCCTAGATTGAGTATTGCAATTTAGAAAATGGATAAGCATGGCAATCTAAGAAAAGAAGTATGTCAGAAGTTGAAAGAGCAAAAGGCTAAGTAGAAAGCCACAACTCATAAGCATCGATGGGAAAAAAAATCCTCTGATAGGATGATATGGTGGTGACATTCCTGTGTAAGAAAGGTTTCCAGGGGGAACATATAACAAACTAATGCCAAAAAATTATGGCCGCCACATAATTACAAAGACTAATTATAACGACTACATGGTAGAATTAACTAAGAGTATGAAAATATCCACAACTTTCATTCGCTAGACCTGCATTAGTAATGATTCATCCTTCGGAGACCCTGCTCCATCTCGATAGTAACTTGAGGTTGGATTCTTCTCAAATACATAGGACTAATGTAAGACAAGTAGCTGATATTTCATAAAGTAGTTGAACCGACAAAAATCCAAAAGTTGAGTCGTTGCATTGATCCGCAATTGCAATTTAAAAGATCAACTATGCAAACCCAATCGATTCTTTGGTGGCCCTACCCATTTCGCCCAAGTTCCGCTCTATGATGTCTTTTTGACTACTTTTCCATTTTGTTGACCAATATATGGGCATTTTCATAATTTAGCATTTAAGATTTTCACTTTTGGCCTGAATAGTTACTGTTTTCCCCCCTTACCTCGGATTTCTTAAATGCAAAACCCCTGGACTTCTATCTCAATATTAATGGATTCCAAATTCTTCAATTTTGACTTGCTTAATGTCATGTTTGAGCTTCCATTCAGCATGATCAATAGTGAATATAGATGAGGTTGTTGGAGATGTCAAGAACAGACTAGTTGCAGCAGAACTTCAGGAAGGACGCATAAGCACCCATTTTACGCTTCATATTACCTGTACCTTATCTCCTTTTGTTGATTTTGGCTGCACTTTGTTCTGCCTTTAAAATTGATGTTCTGCTACATCTATATATATATATATATGATAATATTCTTATAAGAGAGTGAGAGCGTGAGAAGAGCGAATCCTGACCCTCCATTGTAACGGACGATCCAGATTTATTATACATTAAAAAATAATTATAATAATTTATGGTCTATACCCTCCATTAGGCAAAAAGAAAAGAGTAAGGGAGGAAAATTGTTCTTTCTCCAATACTCAACAAATTTTAGCCGTAAATTATTTTTTTTAATTTTAATATCCAACAAATCTTAGTCGTCCATTACAATAGAGCGCCAGGATTTGCTCCTCTTCACGCTTTCACCCTCTTATAAGAATGTCATTATATATATATATATATAATCCCTCAGTCACCTACCAAAAATATAATAGTATCAGAATAAAGCAGTAGATATGAAGCCCAAGGATTTCAACCTCACCCAAATTCGAATCACAAAATTTTGAGTCTTACAACATAGAATAAGCAGCAAATCCTGCTGCAAAGGAAAAATAAAAGTGTGAATCCAACCTCAACCACCATAATTCGATGCCTAAAAAAATAAACACAAGGAATGCAACATTATACACCAATTAAGCTTTATAATCCAACCCAGAAATTATATAATAAAAATGAATCTAGATCTACGTACCCAACAAAATGAGAGATGTGACTCGATGACCTTTTTAATGAATGGTGATCACCATTCCAAAAATTGAGCGAAAGCAAAAAAAAAAAAAAAAAAATATTTGCAAAAACCTGTTCCTCCGTAGAACAGGCAATGCAGTTTCTCAATCTGTAATAGGAAAGACGAGGAACAATACTGACGATGATATTGACATGCGAATATCATCACGCTCGTCAGCCCCCACCCACACCAATCAAGAGACGAGCTCGAAAAACAATGGATGCATGCAACAGGAAAGGACTATGCAAATCACGAGGTGGAAGCAGCAGCTGCGTTGGATGCTTTCTCCATTTTCTCCTTCTCTATCTCCGCCCTTCTTTGTTCAGCATGCTGGGCAATACCATTTGCAAGTGCTTGGTATTGGAATTCCAGTGCTTGCATGAGATTCTGGAACCTCAATGGATCTGATGCTTGTGATGCTAAGCAATTAACATATTGCAAAATTAGAGTGCTTTATTTTTATGGAAATTTTTTGAAAGCAGAAAATTTTCATAAAGTACCAAATTAAATGTGTTAAAAACATGATTCTTAGTTCTCTCCTTCATGCTAAATAAAATTTGGAAAACGAAATTCCCCAGTTTTCTGGTTGTCATTGAGGTGGTTGCTTCTCAGTAAGGAAGGCAGCCTTAATATGACGAGATAATATATCTTCTGGTACGCAAGATGACATAAAAACGTAATTAGGTGCTTCAAATAATCCATTGGACATACCTTTGACTGTATCTATAAAGAATATGAATGGGTCCACCTCATCAATTGGAGATTGCAACTCCTCATCATCGCTATAGTCATCATCAGAATCCTCATCATCGTCATCATCTGGTCGAAAGGCTTTCGCCTGATACATCAAAAAGATGCATATGATTTCATTCGGTGTCTTGTATCAATTTCAGTTGCCAGTGGAAAAAATTATAGTAAACAAAATCACAATGAAACAAATATGGGCCAAAATCAATGCAAACTACAGAGTCCCAAGACGCAAACTATTAAATCTATACTTCTTTTTCGTCGGACAAAAAGCGACCCTGCAGGATCTCCCCTTCCTGAAAGGCATGAAAGGAATCAGTATAAACTCTTTATACTGGCATGCTTTAATGCCTAGCAGTGAACAAACCTGAAACCCCTAAAAAGAAGAAAAAGAATCTCACATCATCTAATAATATTTCTTGTATAGAATTTGCATATCAGAATTTTAAAATGGCATTCGGAAGATACTTCAGAAATTTCATTGCAAGACAAGCCATAACACGGTGATACAGCCATGTTGATGCAGTCAACTGCCAGTAATTAGTGACAACGGGCTAAGGTGACGAGGTATATGTGGCTGCGATAACTTGCGACTCCAACAAGGGAATTATAGTCACAGTTAAGAGCAACAGAGCCAATAAAATGCTAATAGGGTGAGAGATAGAGAGAATTTAGTTCATTTAATAAATACAAGCTTGTCCCGGCACCATGGACAGTAATTGGGAATTACATGGTATGAACGAGGACAGAAGAATATCACATTTAACTGTTTTACATTATCTGCCAAACAACTTTATTATTCCAATTTAATACTTCATCAATGATCCCCATGCATTTTTTTTCCACTTGACCCTCTTTTGGGGAATCAAGGGAAAGAACACAAAACTATATCTCATACATTAGAAGTCGCACATCATCTTTGGTACGCATGAGTTGTGCACCATGAGTATCAGCAAAAAAGCTAAATTTAGTTTTTATATTACGTGTATAACCCCCTTTGAGAACAGATACTATTGTGATGAGGTCTTGCGGTAATCACAAGGACACTAGATACACTTCTGAAGGCAATGAGGATGCTACAGCAACCGGCAAGTAATGAGGCCACTAAAGGTTCCACATAAGAAAAGATCATCTGCAAGTTAGTTCCTTCTGAAAAAAGCGTAAAAAGAAAACCCCTTCTCTACGCATATAATACAGAGAGGTGGACTCTAGACTTGAAGCAATGAAACTATTTACAAAATAACTTACCATTGCACATTTCTATCAAATAACATGAAGCCTTTCGTCAAAACTTTAGGACAAAACATAAGATAAGGGAAAAAACGAAAAACTTCACGACAATACAGTTCAAGCATAACTGCTGATGTTTGCATAATATTTATGAGATTTAATGTTGCATTCTGATAGAACTTTTATGAGTACTTAGAGGTCGCCACGAGCCAAGCTGAGCTGGGCTGGGTCCAGGCCCAAGCCCGGGGGGACAGGCCGGAACCGGGCCGGCTTTTTGACCTGGCCCAGGGCGGGCCTGGGTTTCGCCCAGGCCCAGCGAGCCCAGCCCGGGTCCAAACCCCCTTTTTTTTTTTTTAAAGATATATAATTAAAGTATTATAACTTATTAAAAATTACAATTATAACAATATAAATACAAAATAAACCATATAATAAGTTAAAGTATCCAAATAATCCCCCAAATTGCCATAAAATGGGCTAGGAGGCCCCAGGCCCAGGCCTAGGCAGGCCTGAGCCAGGCCCGAACCGTGCCGGGGTTCCAGCCCGGGCCGGGCCAGCTCCGGGCCTCCTCACTCGCCACCTCTATGAGTACTTAATAAGTACAAGAAATATCAACAGCATTTCAATGTCCAGCCTATGTCTGTCCACATCAGACATCTTGTATCAGCACGTCAAAACTGTCTCTCATTTGCTCAAGCATGAAATTATACGAGTTACAGATGGACAATACTGAATCACCAAGGATTCACTTGGCTATTTTCTTAAATTTTCTATACTTTTCAGTCTGAAATCATGTGTCAAGAGCCATACCAAAATCCAAATAGACCTATCTACATAGGTACTTTAGGGTCTTAATGGAGAGTCAAACTATGGAACAATGTAATCAAATATACTCAAATGATAATATCACACACCTGTGCAGCTAACTTCTGAAGTTTGATGCTGTCAGCCTCATCTCCATCCTCCTCATCAACTCCCATTTCTCTGTCAGAGCCATCACCCCCATCTTCATCATCAGTTTGAAAACCATCCATGTCATCATCAGCTTCAGCCTCATCCTCCTTTTCTGCTTCTGTTGCAGCAAGAATTAAGCGTCCAGAAATTTAAGCATTCATGGACGAATGACTTTGCAAAGCAATTTACTAATCGCTAGTCCATCCCTCAGAAAGTTAACTAAGAATTGTGCATAAAAACAGTGACAAATGCTCTCCCCTTTGTTGAGACTCCACATGTGAGCCTAATTATTAGAATCCCACATTAGAATTGTAAGAGATAAGAGATTACCTTATAAGCCTAGTGGGTTACTCCACCTATCGCCAATTGGTTTTAGGATGGAACCCCACTTTAGCTTATATGTGGATCTCGTGTGTTCCAACTTTGTGGATCGGGCCTAAAAAGGCCTGGTAAAATTTAACACCTTCCATTCAGAAACAAGGATTGTTACATGTCAAACAATCTCCTGACAGAAGCTGTACAGGAGCCTATTCCAGGGGAAAACAATGTTTTTGACCAAAAGATTCGTGCTCAACTGCCTTTCCTGAGTTGAATGCGGATTCCCATTTCGTGAACAAAAAATTACAATCTTGCTCCCTGAGAGAACATGCATGCATGGAGTATACATAGAGAATAAGGTGTCTCATGAACGTCGTAAGTTTCCTTTAAATTGGACATAGTAATATATCTGAACGAGGAGATATGAAACAAGGATCTTATGCCGAGAACACCTCCTTGACCACTATGTCAAGGCCTCATTGGCTCCTCGTAAGATTTCGTGGTCTAATTTCATGTCAGGGCATCACAAGAGATTTGAACAAAACATTTGATGTTCAATCCCTTCTCCAAATGGAATTCATATCATACATAATGCAGTGAATCCTCCTATACTCTATCCACATGTCAAGTCAAACGATATGTCACCTCAAGCGGATGTGTACAAGGGTATTAAACCATTCTAGCAGCTCGTCATCAATAACTGAGATTCAGGTTAACGACTTTTCTTCTGAAAGTTTTCATTAAGACAGAGGATCAAACGCACCGGCAAGTTGCTCTTTGTATGCGACAAGTAATTCAAGTGTAACCCTGAAAACACGTCCTAGAGCTTCCGTCGGCAGTTGATCAGCAGAAAGTGCCAAAATTGACGTCAATCCCAAGCAGCAGACTTTCTTATCATGTTCCCTGCAAAAATAAAAAGAGTGACACAACTCTGAGAAAACAAGGAGCATACAACAAAAAACTAACAGATTTCAGGTTCACCATACAACATAATGATAGAAAAGCTAAAATTATATGGCCTACTGAAACAGACGATTCACCTTTTGAAATTGGATCTCGCACCACTCTTTTTGACCTGCTGTATCATCTGGAACCAAAGATTAAAAACTTCGGCCACAACACCAAACTTATGCAATACGGTGAGCGTCATACTTGCATTATAGTAAAGAGCATTGGCAATCTGAGAACAAAATCAAAGAACTTAATCTATTAATAAACCAAAAAAAGTTCATATGTAACCATAACCACTTGTTACATCTTCTAGGAGAATTTGCCACCCCTCTTTCCACCGAAAGAAAAAACATAAAAGAGAAAAAACAAAACAAGAAGAGAAAAATAGAGAAAGGGCAGTAAGATCAGATCGCATGCATATCTCCCGCTTATAGCTAAACCAAGCTTTTACACTAGGTTTGCTATGTCAGGTCTCTGGCATTTTTCATCTTTCCAGAAGAATTGACAGGATAATCAAACTTGAATCAGAACAGCCTTTTTTTTAATCTAATTTATACTCAGCAAAACAGCAAGAATCTTATGTTCACAACTGAATCCAGTATTATATTATATTGAAGCTTAAAAATATTAACTCTCTGCAACCCAAAATCAATAACTTCACCTCACATTTAGAGAATAAGACTTCCATGTGTTGAAGACAAGGACAAGGGGATGGAAGCCATAGTTACACAAAGCATAAGTGGGAGCAGAAACAAAAGCGGGAATATGGGAGCGTCTAGTCATAGAAGTTTCTAATGTTGGGAGCGAGAGGAAGCGCTTATACTACTATATATTAAATAGGGTTTTTTACTAAAACCACCTAAATTTTAGGTGGGACTTCAAAAAACTACCTACATTTTCTAATTTTTCAAAAAACACCTAAAATTTCCAAACTTTTTCAATATCACACCTTAATGCTAACGTCGTTAATATTCATCAATTTTTGCTTACTTGACTAAAAAAAGAGAATAATTTTACAAATTCGAATTTATATTTAAAATAATTATAAATATTTTAAAAATATATTTTAAGCATATTAAAAAATTTTATATACTTTTAAAAATAATTTTATATTTAAAAAAATATTTTTTCAATGTCATGTAAGCAAAAACTAACAAATTCTAACAGTGTTAACATTAAGGTGTGACATTGAAAATTTTTGAAAAGTTTAGGTAGTCTTTTGAAAAATTATAAAACGTAGGTAGTTTTTTGAATCCGCACCTCAAATTTGGGTGGTTTTTAGTAAAAGCCCTATTAAATATACAAAAAAAGTTAACAAGTTCAAAATGTTCCTACAATTCAATCATTCTTTAAATCAAGTGATATAATGATCCAATAAGTCATCTAATATGTGCCTTCTTATGAAAATGATTCTAGCATTGTGTTTATCGAGCTTGATATTTGTTGGGTAAGTGAATCTTAACTTCGAAATACCAAATGCGTCTTTGGGACAACCAAGAAAAAGTTGAGCGGCTTTCAAGGTACAACAACAATAAACCCAGTGCTACAAGGGCTCCCGCCAATTTTTTTTATTTTGGGGGTGAGCGGGGTGTGTTGAGATGTACGCAACCTTACCCCTTCAGATTGGCTGTGTCCCCTAACCCTAAAAGGCAAGTACGAAAGAATAAAGCATGCAAGCAACAACAAACAATAAGGCGCCTTTGAGGGTGGAGTGTACAAATGATTATTAGATGAAAATTTTCAAGCCCCAAATGATACTAAAAGAATTTATGATGAATCCATTAACGTCAACAGGAGAATCCTATGCTAAGGCCTTCTTCCCTGTACAATATATCACAACTTAGTAGATCACATGGGAGATTGAAGAAACTTAAGTAAATCTACACTACATACCACTTGAATCAGGAGGCACTTTAGGTAAGGTTTCTCAGCTCGCTGCAATCTTTCAACAGTGATCCTCAAATATGGTTGAACCCAATGATCAACCTGACCTCTGCAATTCTGGAATACAACTTCTATAAGCTTTGGAGCAGGTTCAATATCTCCATCCTCAAGATTCCTATCTGCCATAATCTGTAAAGAGAAGAACCAATTTATCTCTCTATGCTCATATGAACATGAAAACATAGAAGTATAGAAGAGAAGAAACAACTCGTTTTTCTTCCTCGTCTTATCTAGCAGATCCATTTTATTCCTGAAATATGAATTAAGTGGGGAAGCTTACAGAAGAAATCATATTCCAAAGACTCTGCTGGTAGTCGGGGTCCTTGCATGTCAGAAAATGGGCAGTACCCCGAGATATATAGTTGTCCAAAGGCACCAGAATGTCTGCATTAAAACACGTATTTTGGATAAGGGAAACAGCCTTAGGAAAAGTGCACTAAAGCAGCAGCAAACAACTGACTTCTGGTCTGTTGACTAAAGTTACGCATGTGGAAGGATAAAACAGAGAAATCGTAGCAAAAAACAAATGTCGCCAAGGAATAATATTCTCAATGAGCCATCAATCGTCAAATAACAAGAACCACAATCAGACAAATGCTAACTTGAGTGAAATAAAAGGCATCAAGTGAAAACAAACTAACACAGTTCATCACCAATTTCAGTTCACACATTCCATATGTTCCAGAAGCCAATAAAGCTATACCAAAAATACAGTCTCAGTACTGATACATTGAGCAAATGTAATTTGGGTCTTTACTATTGATATACTGGAACCAAATGAAAATTTGTCACATAGCAGTCGGAGTGTTGCAGAAGGAGTGTCGAGGACGTTAGCCGCGGTGACTCAAGGATTCATACTAAGATCGCTTTCTAAAAAAATAAAAAGCAAGGTCCTAAGGGAACAATAAAAGGCAGGAGGAAGAAATAAACGTATTCCAAGCCCTCCATCAAGCATAAGAACATAACCCACACCAAAAGGCACTTTTCATCTAGATTAAAGATGCTTTATTGGGTATGATAAAATGAGTAGGCACATGAGAACTCAATCTTGACATCTTGAAGCGCACAAAAAAGGCTTTTGAAATGGTTGAGGGCCATGCTGCCTAGACGCATCCAGTCTCAGAGACACTCTCAGCGCAGATGCACAAGGATTCATCAGCATAATTGAATAAAAATGTGATGGCCATCACATGACTCATGTCCACAAGGTTATTATGGGGGGTGGAATTTGAACTTTGAAGTGCAGTTGGGAAGACCAGAAGATCAAAAAGGGGATCCCGTCACGCTAAATGTGGTGATTGAATGAGGCCACCGAGCATCACCAAGTAGAAGATAGGTGTTCTAGCAAGGAATCAAATATAGTTCATTTTATATCAGATTTTCAGCTTGCAGTAACACGATTGGCCATTACGTAATGATTCCTCCATAACTGCTTCTATAATGCAAGTAAAATATATTTTATATTATTTACATGTTATACGACAATGGGATAAAAATTTGTGGCTACATGCTACTATCAAACTTTTCCAACATAAGGCTCAAAAACAATTTATGTGTCATTAAAACAACCCAATGCCATTGATGAGACCTGTTAAGTAATGTCCAGACAACATGATTGCAACCATTAGAAGATCAAGACCGTGATTTGATTCCACAGTTCCCAACAATAAAAAGGACAAGTTGAGACGTGTACATTTTCATCTTGGAACAAGACATTGAATCAAAAGTTGCTAGTGTTGCAATACCAACACACCAATGACATGGACACTGACACTTGATTTGCAACTCTGTGACCGCCATGCCGCTATGTAATATAGTCATTATGCATTATAATGGCCTCTATAATGCATATACAATTTATTTCATTATATAAGCATAACCAAAATGCATTAACATGTCAAAATTTTTCAAGGCTATAAAAATTAATTATTATATAACCATTTATTCAAATTATGCAAATCTACGACTTTAGCAACTTATGTTCCTTTAAAAACCTAATGGAATTGCTATTACCCATTACACAACATCCTCGATACCCAGATTACCACTATGAACCAATTTGATTTCATACAATCGTGACTCTGATTGCATTTACCATAAAAGAAAACCAAAAAAAGGGACAAATGTAATGATTCGTTGTGGCTAACTGATTATCTAATACACATAAGAAACTAATAGCTTGGCAGTTCACAGTTTACTGTTGTCTTCAATTAATTTGTAAGTGTAAAATTGAGAGTGTAATGTAACTCCAATAGCCTAATGATTAGACACTTGCACTTTGACTGGCATATCTTCCTGTGACACAAATTCAATCTAACAGGACCGCATTTAAGCCTTCAACCAACAAACTCCTCTGAAAAAATTTGTTGCAGAAGGAGAACAGTATGCCCAATGAGGTCCATTCATCCCATTTACTATAGCTGCATTCAGTTGTGTTTGAAGTGTCTCTAGCAAGAGCTAAACCACATTTTGTCAAATTCAAGATTTTTGGCGTCAAGGTTGCAGTGTACTTGAGAAAAGTGTTTCTCAAAACCAGCTTTTTAAGAAAGTTGCGGAAGGATAATTTTTAGAAAAGCCTATTCTGCAAAAGCACTTTTCAAGTAAAAGACACGTTCATTCCACCTAAGTATCACAAATAAAAATGTATCCCATAATAAAAAACCAATCGGCATTTGCAAATTACCAATGAGAAACCCATTTTAAAATAAGTATGCTTTAATTTTACTGAAAAAACTAATTTGATTGAAATTTATTTTAAAAAATTCCTTATAATTTTCTCTTATCAACCTAAAAAATATGCACTTGTGTAATGCAGTAGTCTAAATAAAAATTAGGGTTATTTACGCTAAAGGTCCCTGTAGTTTGTCTACTGTGTCAATTTAGTCCTCGTACTTTTAATTGTGTCAATTTAGTCCCTGCACAAATCAAAATGTGTCAATTTGGTCCTTAGAGAAAAATTTATGTTAAGTTTTCAATGAAATTTTTAATAGTTCGGCCACAAATTGGGTTAAATTGAGTAAACAAATGAATTTATAATAAGTTGCTTGCATCTAACATGATTTTGTCATTCAAAATTACTTCATTAACTTAACTTAAATTTGACCAAAGGACTAAATTGGCACATTTTGAATTGTTCAGGGACTAAATTAACCCAATTAAAAGTACAACTACCAAATTGACACAATGGGCAAAGAACAGGGACCTTTGGCGTAAATAACTCTAAAAATAATTTAGTAATAATTAACTCTAACTTATCAAATAGATGCTTAACTTGTAATAAATTACTTTAGAGTAATTGGGCAAGTTCATACATATAAATATTCAGGTTAGAGGTTCTCGGACACAGCCTACCTTCAGGGTAGCACCGCAAGAGCCCTTGTGGCACTGCGTTTATTGTTGTTGTTGTTATATATCCGATGTTATTATAAGAAGGCTATTTTGCATCTCATCGCATTTTCAACAGCAATTCACTAAAGAAGTTACCAAATACTTCCCACATAGCACAATATTTCCACAACATAGCTAGCAATAACGAAAGTTATGACACTCCACAGTAATGCCAAATGCCACCTAAAGAAATGCTGGTGCAGATGGCAGTACTGGGTGGAAGACAAAATTTACGGTTGGCAAAGCAATCATGCAAAATAGCCAAATTGGGAAAAGCCAAAAATCATAGGAATGCTTAGACCTCGGTCTTCTTTCTTCTCCTTTTTTTCTGCTGGAGTGAGGTAGGGAGTGAGGGAGGCGGTGGCTTGTAAACTTAAATTGCAAAGTCATAGAGCAGATACTAAAGAAAACTCACTTGGAAAGTAATCAATGGCCCAGTCCGACAGCGCTTCTGCCATTAAAGGCCACAGAGTCCACATTTCCATTGAAATTGTTGGAGAGAAAAATGTCATATATGATACAATTTCCAATATCTCCTCAAAAACCTCTGCAAAATCACAATTATTAATAGTGTAACAAACTCATAATATGATGTATTTAATCATTTATTCACATGTTAGGGATGTGTCTGCATATGCAAGAAGATGAACAACAAGAACATGTTCGTACCAAGCATCATCAGGGTCATTACAACTTCAGGTACACGCAGCTTAATTTTTAGTTTATCTATTTCAAGGGGGGAACGGCCATGTTAGTAAAGGTAGACCTCGGTGGTTGCAAGCCATAGCAGTCGGTGATAGATATGGACCACTGACAATGAGGTGAAATTATGAAGGTGGCAAGCCATGGTGGTGGTAGACCACAATGGTAGGTGATGGGAATGCACCACGTGGTAGTGGCTCATGGTGGTAGATGGTGATAGATGGAGTGGCGGCCATGGTAAGAGGGTGATGGGCGATGGTAAGCCATGGTGATAGAAGTCGATCAATGTTGGTGGCTAGTCATGATGGTTAAAGGTAAATGATGATAGTAGCTAATCATGGTAGTAGAAAGTAGTTAGTATAGCAAGCCACGGTGGTGGGTAGTGATGCTGGTGGAAGTGAAAGTAGACTCGTGGTGAAGATCTAATTTTGTCTTTTTAGAACATTATTTCGAATAAGTTATGAAAAAGATCTAATTTTGATTATTTTTTTTTCCTATTTAGTGACAGGATAATTTTTTCATCTTCTTATTTAAGCTATGAAAAAAAAACAAGTTTGTCAATCAAACACAATCCTTACAATCAATTAGAGCTGTTTTTTCACATCCTTAAATTGTAAAAAAAGTTGAACCAACTACAACCTCAGAAGTTAATTGTAAAAAATAATATAAAAAAGATCATACAACATGATCTGTACCAGTGTGCCACCAAGATACAGTTATGGCAATGCATCAAATTTGGGTCGCCTCCATCCATATTCAACCCAAGAAAAAACCAACCCATCCTGAATCTATAAAAAAAAACCCATTTATAACCCATTTAAACCATAGAACAAATTGTAATATTATAAACTAGGGTTTATTTATGCCAAAGGTCCTTGTACTTTGTTAATTGTGTCAATTAAATCCTTGTACTTTTAATTGTGTCAATTTAGTCCCTGCACAATTTAAAATGTGTCAATTTGGTCCTTAGAGAAAATTTTATGTTAAGTTTTTGATGAAATTTTTAATGATTCGGCCACGAATTGGGTTAAATTGAGTAAACGTATGGATTTATAATGAGTTACTTGCATGTAACAAAATTTTGCCCTACAAAATTACGTCATTAACTTAACTTAAATTTGATCGAAGACTAAATTGACACATTTTGAATTGTTCAGGGACTAAATTGATACAATTAAAAGTATAAGGACCAAAATGACACAATGAGCAAAGTATAAGGACCTTTGGCGTAAATAACCCTATAAATTAATAGTAGTACATATAACAATCATAATAAAATAACAGTGCATTAAATGCCAATATTTGGCCAAATCACAGCATCTTTTTTCGCTTCCATTAAATATATAAATAATAATAACGCAACATTAGGTGACCAGACAAAAAACATCAACCATCAATCCTCATATATTGATTTTTTACATCATTATTTTAGCTAAAAAAGAAACATTACAGTTTTCAAACAAACTCCAAATATTGTCGTTTTGAAGAATTAAAATTTAGTATCAAAATTTCGTCCAACACTTCATATAATCCGGATTGATGTGGGTCGGGTGTAGTATCACAAAAATCCGATCCAACCTAAACCCCTTCTATTAACATCCAAATGCATCTATAACCCATTTCTATATCCAAATCCGTCATAAATGGGTCGGGTTGGATTGATATCCAATAGATATGGGTTCAATTGCTACCCCTAACTACCAGGCTTGTCATTCAGCTCAAAGGGCCTTCAATTTGAACAATCTTATGAATTAAAGATATAAAAATGACACACAAGTACAGCAATTTTATTGAAGCTTAACAGTCACATAAAAAACTCAAAGATGATACCAAAAAGTAGATTTATCAAGTACAACATATAAAACAAAGTATCTATCATGCTTATCATTAGTGATGTATTTTTCGCTTTTGCTTCTAGTTTAAAGGAGAAGCACTATTTGCCGCTTCCAATTAAAAACAAAACTAACAGTTTCTTCTTCTATTTAAAAGCACTTATATTTTAAGCCAAACACCCTTAAAAACCACTACAAAAATGCTCGACCAAACAAACCTGGAATCTTCAGAGAATAAAGCAAGTGCAACTATAGACTGAAATAAACTTGTGAAAGGAACCCATATCACCTTGGCCATCAGTAGTTAGCATCCTACGCATTATGGGGAGAAGGGTTGGTTCAATGTGAACAAACAGATGGGGAAGACTGCTGACTGATTCAAGTATTGTACTGATAGCACGCAGACAGCCAACTGCTGCCAATGCACCGCCTGGATCATCACCATCCTCGTCAGCTTCAGCAGTCGTCATACACTTCCAGAATGCAGCAGCCTGAATTAACAAGGAACATGCGACTTTCAAAGGTACTGTTCAACAAGCAATATAACTAATTTCCAAATATAATTCTTAAACATTTTACCAAGTTTTGGCATAATCCAAGAGCATAGGGCGCCATCTCCTCTCCGAACTTGTCAACAATTGTCTCCAGAGTGAAAACAAGGTCCTCATTTTCAACCTCATTCATAAGTTTAAAGAATTCTAGCAAGAGTGGAAAGATTTCTTGAGAAGATATGCAAAAGTGCACGCCCTGACACTGATTAAAGCAATTGAGAAGCACATACCATCAAGCAATTGTGGAAGGATAGGCCGGATCTCCCCCAAGTCTGATTGGCAAGATGGATTAAGTTTTCATTCATCATACAGTTAACTATATCAATAAAAAGAACTAGGGAACCAGAAGAAATATGTGAACATCCAACAGACATTACCTTTGCAAGCTTCAACAAAAGAACGCAAAGCAAAGACTGAATCAACCCGAACCGGAAGCTCTGGATCACGCATCCCAGCAACCACACTGTGCAGTGCTTTACGAAAATTGTTTTGATCCGAGAAACTAATGTGGGCATATTGTCCAGCAACCCATGCTGCCTAATTTACATAATGTAAGAAATTAAAGGAGTGAATAGTGAAACTGTTACAACATCAAAGTTAGTTAGAAAACTTGTATTAAGGAGACGGGGAGAAGGGGTTTGGGTGGACGCTATGGGTTGTCTGTGGGTGGGTATACCCATTGCCACATAAGGATCTCACTAAATATAGAGGTTCTAGGTCATGCATACACAAAATAAATTGGGTTGCAGATTGTCTGGTTCGTGTTCAAGAAAGAATATATGCCAACAAAGCATCTTCATGTACTTGGGAAAGACACTTCTTTATAAGTGTCAAAGTTCAAAGGCTTTATCGCCCACCTATATGACTTGCATCATAACAACAAGCATATCATCGCTCCCCTCCCCTTATCTTCGTCAAACCAAAATTAAAGTTACCCTTAACCTTGCAGACTTTATACTATAGATAGCCTTATCCATCCCGCAAGTACAAGAATCTTCTAAAAGATTACTGGCATCATTTCTGAACTACATAAACAGTCAGCAAAACCTTACAGGACCACTTGAATGATTGTCTGGCAACTCTGATGCAACTAACAAAATGAGAATAAAACCAAAGGAAAAAAGAAATCAAGATCTAGTGAGAGCTGACTTATGCTGTTGTGCTCACAACAAGATTAACAATCACGCATAAACATGATTATGGCTAAAGGAGACAACATCATTATTTTTCAATCTAAATATCATGGTAAAAGGAAGCTAAAAGATGTACTCAAGCTAGTACATGTGGACCCAAATAATTATTCAAAAGTTTTTAAACAAAATCCAGCTCATATATATATTTTCTTGCATCATTTCATTTTTCTTCTCTTGTTTCCTCGCTTTTTCTTTCAGTAAAGACAGTAAAAGGTTGCCACCACAAGGGAAACAAAGCAAACCTTGGCCCTTAAGTGACCTGCGGGACTGCTGAACTCAGGGAAAACGTGTTCTACCAACATACGCTCCAGTTCTGTTTTGTATGGTGCAGTCTGCTTCAACTTATCACAAAGTGCTCCAATAGCAAGAAGGGCGCCATCTTTCTGCCGATATGGCTTGTGCTTCATAGGGGCCTCTTCATATCTGAATGAACAATGAAATCAAGAAAAAAATACTTAAGCATGAGAGATACCAAAGAGGCAGATTGTAATCAGCATATAAACGTTTGGCAATGCATTGAAGTACCTTTTAAGAATCTCAACAATGAACTGAACAAACTTTTGAAGGTTTTCCTTTCCACGTTTTCTAACCAACTCACTAACAAAATCCATTGCTGCAGTCCTTGGACTGTATAGATCTTCAATAATATCTGTCATGCAAAGAGAATCATAAACAAGCAGTGCTGCTGAGAAATGACTTGCCATGACAGAAGCCACTCACACACAGGAACACATTCCAATAGCTCACCATATCCTTTCCTCACATACTCATGTGGATCGTCATCCCAAAGCTTTTGGTCATTGTCATTGAAACACATCAGAGGAAAAACTATTTCAAAAAGAAGAACATCGAGTTGCAGTTGCAGCAATTGATACATGCTGGATTTTGAGATGCTGCCACAGATACAGAAATGTTAATTGATGAAAAGTTCAACTGCCACAGAAAAGTGGAAATAACTACATTAATCATTTTATACGTCCACTACTCAAGTCAAAGAAAAGGGAGAACAAATAACTAGTCGGAAATAGCAACTCGATGGCATAGGAACCTAAGTCGTCCAATTCTTTGACCAACTTCAAAAGAACAATTTAACTCACTTTTCCATCAGAATTTTCAATAATACTAAAATACTACTACCCGTAAAAGTAAAGTGAGTGCCAAATTGCGCCATTACTCGAACACATTCAATTTTTTATACTTTGAAGAAAGCAATTAGGAAGTAATTTACCAAAAAAGTAAGTTCAGGATCTATCTGTCTCGGATAAAGTCTTCTTCCATCCTATTTTTACAATTTCTCTACATAAATGGGTAGCAACAATGACTTAAAAGAGAAAATATCTT
This sequence comes from Simmondsia chinensis, assembly GCA_018398585.1. Classification (NCBI taxonomy): domain Eukaryota; kingdom Viridiplantae; phylum Streptophyta; class Magnoliopsida; order Caryophyllales; family Simmondsiaceae; genus Simmondsia; species Simmondsia chinensis. Next base: position 22,530,541 of record JAGTTD010000001.1, read on the forward strand.
CTTTGATGTGGGTAAAGCTGACTTCCTCTCAAGAACAAGAAAAGGCGTTTTCTTTCATAATAGTAAAATCTTTTCCATCCTAATCTTCCAACCTTAATTTCACTAATGAAATCAAACATATTATGTAATAGATTTGGGCTGCGCGATCAGCCATTTCATCACTACAACAACAACAACAACAACCCAGTGCCATTTTATCACTCTACTTTTATAATGACCTCATAATGCATATATATCATATGTTATTGAATAAAACTATTTATAGACACATTATGTATATATTACAAACACCCTGCTTAGGCAGGAGCTCTTGTGGCAATGGGACGGTTGTTGTTGTTGTTGTTGTTATTATGTATATATTACAAACTAGGACGAATAATGAAAAGCACTAAACTAGGTCAACATGAGTTCTTTTAGCACTATACTTGCAAAGTTAAAAACAAAGGTATTATACTAGTGTTAATGAATTTTTTTGGCACCAAACTAGAAATGGGCTAATTTTTTTAGCACGAAGTGGTAGGGTTTGAAACCCACTTGCCACCTTTGCAAGTGGAGAGAAATGAGCCACATTTTAATATATAAAAAAATAATTAATAAAACAACAAACTATCATTATGTGAAAGCATTATACTTTCAAAAGTAAAAACGGTCTTATACTAGCCAAAATCAACTTTTTCAGCATTGTATTCGACAAACTTTTTTTTTTTTTTTTAAAAACTATATGGCATCTAGCACATGCCGCATGTTTGATTGGTATCCCTCTCCTAATGTTTAATTGGCATGACATAGAAGATTGATTTTTAAGTATGTCCTCATGTGATGTGTATTATTTTCATGTTAATATTTGAGTTATGGCTTTTATGTGTGTGCCCGAAAACATAGGCCAACTGCTGAGCCCACTCTGGCTCAGCCGCAACACCCGGGGTGCGAGCCACCCGAAAAGCAAGCTATTACAGCGAGCGGCTGGAGCAGCAGGGAGCCGAGGAGCAAGGCAGTCGTGATTCAATCCAATAAGTCTGATGTTTTATATATCAACCTACGGGACTTTATTACATGGGGACTTTGAAGTTTGATGATTTATCATCCTGCATATCTTAATATATACAATAGAGTATCGTGATATTCATTATTTTATTATCTAGATACCCTCCAATTTAATCAAGTTTTTATAAAAGTACAATAAATTTTAGATAGAAATTGCTAATTGGCATAAATTATGATAATATATATTTGCCATGTTTTTGTAAGAATCTAACGGATTTTACATAGAAATTGTTAATGTGACACAGATTACCGCAATATATAGTTGCTATTGGTACACAATTTGCTGAGCAAAATGTATCTATCTATATATTGTCAAAATTACGTTCAATATTAGTATTTCTGAGCGAAAATACATTAAATTATGACAAATGATACCCATACACATGATTGATTTATTTGTCGAAGAATCAAGTTGCGCAGTGAAAAACGGGAGGAGAGCATAAAACATCATGTCACCATAACAACTAACAACTAGAATACTCAAAGAAAGTATGCATCCATCACATGGAAGTCACAGTCATCTAAGGTATGTAAGCATATGGACAAGTGTCACCGTACACTGCTTAAAAATCTTAATTTATGTCTAGGGCAACACTGAAAAAATCCACTTCATGCTAGTACAATACTATTTTTTTACTTTTATAAGTAAAGTGCTAAAGAAATTCACATAAGGATAGTTTGGTGTCTATTAATTATTTTTTATATATTAAAATGGGTTTATTTCTTCCCACTTGCAAAGAAGACAAGTGGGTTTCAAACCCCACCACGTAGTGCTAAAAAATTAACTTATATCTATTCGGTGCCAAAAAAAATTCATTAACCTAGTAAAATACCTTTCTTTTTAATTTTGCAAGTACAATGCTAAAAAAATTCATATAGGCTTAATTTAGTGTTTTTTTCATCATTTTTCCCACAAACTATTAAAGGGGTATAATATCAATGATTGCATGGCTATCTATTCATTCATAATTTTGCAAACAAAACACTTAAAAGCATTAATAATCAATGTTGTGGACATCATAAGTGATATATGAATAAAGTTTTGTTGTAAGGAGCAACAGAGATCCTTATTTCAGCAACAATCAATTAGAGAAAATCCATGACAATTTTTTTTTACCAGAATCCACGACATTTAATATCAGTAGAACAAAGACCGTAAACAGCAAAGAATTCAGACCTGTTGCTTAGATATTGCAGAATGAGGTTGATAACTCTGTCGGGCAGATAGCCACCAAGCCGAATCACATTTAGCAAATTCAAATGGCATTCCAAAATCTTCCCTGCATAGGTCTTCTGGAACATCTGAGCAAAAGCTTTGCTTTCTGGATTCTGAAGTCTCATGTCTCCAAAACTGCATAAGTGAGGCAATGATTGACAAATAAATCAGTCCGGATTCGAGATTGGTACCTAATGCTTTCTGTTCCAAGGTGGGAGATTTTTAGGGTTGTTGGGAGAGAGAGGGGGGAGGATGGTAGAAACTAGGGTGTTTAATGGGTGGGTTAGGTTGGGTATGGAGCCAATCCATGAAGACCCAATAGTTTTGGGTCCAAGACCCACCCATACCCATAAGTAGCACTTTCAAAAGCTTGGCTCTGGTTTTGGTTCCAATGGGTCCTGCCAGGGTAACCCATGGTGACCCATATTCAAACATTCATCACATGGTGTATCCATAAAATTTCAACCTCGTTTGGGCATTGCTTCACATACAACATTAAAAAGCACAAATAGGAAAGACCAAAGTGAATTATGATGAAAATTCATTGAATTTTAATGTAAATTACCCAAATGTTGCTGAAATCATTTGTCTGGCAAAAAATTATCAAAATTCTAGCAAAGATGCATATATATTATTGAACTCATGCTCCGTTTTAGAATTTTTCAACGGAAATCTACCAAAATTTGGCAGAAGGATACCTAATTGATACAATTTAAACCTTAAGGTACCACATTTATATGCTGACATATTATAATACCTAGGTGATAGATGTTCAAAACATATTAGTAATAATTTCGCAACATAATAATATCATTACTATGCGTAAAAGATATTAGGCTTGAATTTTTTAATATTTATAAATTGCTTTTTATTTTTATAAAAGTGGTACTATTTTCGTCAAGCAAAAAAAAAAGAAAAGAAGCCCAAATACTGGCTATACAAAGAACGAGAGGATTTGGTCACACAAACCCAATAAAATTTAACTTTTAGACCCAATAAATTTATGGAAATTATCACTTAGGTATCTTGAGGTTTAACCATTTATCACCTAGGTACCCTAAAGTTTCAATATATATAATGGGGTACCTTGAAATTTAAACATTCTATCATTTAGGTACCTTAAAGTTTTAAAATTTTATCGCACCCTTTTGTCATAATTCAATATATTTTTGTTGGAAAATACTAAACTGGAACAAAATTCCGGCAATAGATTAGTATGTTCATTAAAATTTGATATTTTTTGGCCAAAAATGCTAACATGACATATGATTTTGGCAATATTTAGGTAGTTTGTATCAACATTTGATGAATTTTCTATTGTAATTTGTTTAATTTTTGTTGAAAACATTAGCATGGCTTATATAATATGTATTATATCAACATTATCTATATAAAATTGGTCATATTCTCACAAAAGTTTATCAAATTCTGACATAGGGTATCTAGGTGATAAAATATTCAAACCTCGAGGTAGTTCATTGTATATATTGACATGTTGGGGTACCTAGGTGACAAATGCTCAAACCTCAGGGTACTGAAGCGATAATTTCCTTAGATTTAAGCAAGTTTGGTTTAGATAGGTTTTATATGGGTTGGGTAATAATGGGTCTTGTGGGTTAACCCAATAAAATGCACATGACCCATGGGTATGCATACACATACCCAATTAAACCCAACTATTTCAAGGAACCAACCCATCCCAACCCAGATTAAATGGATTGGGTGAGTCTTCGATTTACCCAAACCCATGATTACCCCTGGTAGAAACTGGACAGTGCTCCAAAAGAAAGTTACATCAACTCACCGTGTGTACAGCCTATTCAAAATGTGAACAGTCCATTTCTTCACCTTCCACCATCCCCATGACCTTCTTTGTTCTGGATCAGCAGGCTGGCCTTCTGACGGGACAGGCCTCTCTAATATATTTATGAAAAGAACCATCCAAGCATTGAAGACATTTGGATCAAACAGCAGCTTTGGAATCTCCAACTGAAAGATGCAAAAATAAACACTCACAGAATGATAGCATATTAGGACGCCAGGTAAAACGACCCAGTATCTCGCTATCCTTCAAAATGCCTCAAGTTTATACAAACTCAAAGATAATCATTAAAAGTATCTCAGGTAAAGGACATACATATATGGATGACCAGAATATTTTACAGATTAGCTTGATTAACTCTGCTACATCCAAGGCAGGGTTGGCAATCTGGACAAGCTTGTTAAATATATTAAGCATGGGAGGAAAGGTCTCCTCAACAATCAAATAAACTGGTTTCCTCTCCTCATCAGACTTAAACCTACAAAGAAAACAAGTAAATTACAATATAGAAAACATCACAGCCGAAAGAAGAACTATAGACGAACAAAAAGGAACAAGTTCGTTAAAAAATAGTTGACATCTAATAGTGGCGTTAACTTTGGCCAAACCACTAGCAAAGAACAAAGATCAGTCTAAGCTCTCATTTTTTACTAGCCACTCTCCCTTCCCCAGGAAAAAAGGGAAAAGAAATGCAGTTACACTTGAATACATCAAGCCATATGCCCATAAACATAAAGCAAAAAGCAAAAAGCAACAAGCACCAAGCAACAGTAAAGCAACAATAGGTCACGTCAGCCATCTTGTATGAGAGCTAGGGTGCTATGGGCTTGCTCCCTTGTGCTCGTCTATCCTAAATTCATATGTCAGCTACCCCTATTCTAGTTCGCCATGCTGCTCAATCTAAGGCCATCTCCTCATTCAGGTCTAGGTGAGTGAGATCATGTCTTATCATCTCCCTCCAAATCTTCTTTGACCTGCCTCTACCTCTCCTTCCATGCGTTATATGGAGTTACTCAATATCAGTTGATCCTTTAAAAAAATAAGGGGTTCTTTGGGTCTTGAGAAATGTATTTTGGTAACACGACAAAAAGATTGCTGTAAAGAAGGCTACTATATGACTGTAAAAAATTTTCTTGCTATGCCAAGTCTCTTGTTGATTCTATCAGTTCATCATCTCAGCCTTTTCCTAAATAACAAAGCCCAATCTGCAAACCCCCCCCCCCCCCCTCTCCTCGGAAGCACCATCCTACCAGAGAGTAGGTCATTACCACAACCGGAATAGCATCAACTCTGGTATCCAGGACATAAGCATAACTATGTCCCGACTCAAATCACCATAAGGACATCAGTAACACAATACACTTCTTACAGCCCCTCACATGACCGTCGACCACCCACACTCAGTATGCATTTTCTCCACTCCACTCCACTCCCCCCCCCCCCCCCCCCAAAAAAAAGGGCAAAAAAGAAAAAATAGATAAATAAGTACATGAACAAATAATAAACAAGAAAATTAACCCACCAACAATGACACAACTTTCAGTCAGACCTACTTGGGTACATCTTGCGTCGAGCTCATTCGAGGAGGGGACCAGTTCCTTACTTGTCGTATCTCTTATCTTTCTGGGGCTGTGAACTTTCTCGCTACTTTTGTTTACGGCTTTAACGAGCCGGGTCCTCGCCGGGCTTTATGGGACTATATTTGGAGCACTGGCTTGAGTCTCCTGGGTGAGCCTTGGATCCTTCTTGGGGATTTCAACGCCATCCTTAGTCTCTCTGATCGATGCGGCGGCCAGGAGGGTTGGCCGGGTCACATGGATGACTTCCAGGAGTGCGTTATTGAGGCTGAGCTCACGCCCATCTCCTCTTCGGGTCTTCATTTTACGTGGTCCAATGAGGCCGAGGATGACCGCTTGATTCTCAAGCGGCTTGACTGGTGCCTTGTTAGTGAGGGTTGGCTCCGTGATTTCCCCATCGCATCTGCCGAGATCCTTGCTCGACATATTGTTTCGGATCATAGCGCCATTGTCGTGCGAGGGCTTGGGGAACGTGGTGCCAGGCGACTTCCTTTCAAGTTCTTCAATTTTTGGGCTGATCATGAGGACTTCCTTCCCACTGTTAGACGAGTCTGGGACACTTGTGTTGAGGGTACTCCGATGTATCAGCTCACTCAAAAGCTGAAGCTGCTGAAGAGTGAGTTGAAGGCCCTCAACGCCCGCCATTATAGCCACATCTTGGCCAGAGTCGAGGTGGCCCGTGATGCTTGGGCCATGAGCCAGAGGGCCTTAGACAAGGACCCTGAGAGTCCCTCTCTTCGTCTTGAGGAGCGCCGTCTTTTTCGTGAGTATTCCGCTTTGTGTAGGGATGAGGAGGCGTTCTACTGTCAGAAGTCGCGTATTCAGTGGCTTTCGCTCTGGGATCAGAGTACTCGGTTCTTTCATCGGTCTATTCTCCATCGGCAGGCCTGGAACAGGATCTCGTCGATTGTTGATTCTGATGGTGTGAGGACGTATGATCCGCAGTTGATCTATCGTGCCGGGGTTACTTTCTTCCAGAATTTGTTGACTGAGCCAGGTGGTCCGCTGACTGAGGATGTTTCTGACATTTTTGAGGCTCGCATTTCTGAGGATCAGGCTCGCCCGCATATCTCCGCGATCTCTGCAGCTGAGGTTCGTGATGCTCTCTTTTCCATAGGTGATGACAGGGCCCCGGGGCCTGATGGTTACACCTCCCTTTTTTTTAAGAGGGCTTGGGAGGTGGTAGGAGGAACAGTGATTAGGGTCGTGCAGTCTTTCTTCATCTCAGGGCGCATGCTGGGTGCCCTGAACATCACCAGGATATGTCTTGTGCCTAAGGTGGAGACTCCCTCCACCTTTGGCTACTTCCGCCCTATCTCCTGTTGCAACGTGATCTATAAGTGTATCACTAAGATCATTGCAAACAGGTTGAAGGGTGTCCTTCCCGAGTTGATTGGCGATGCTCAGACAGCATTTGTTCCAGGTCGTCGAATCTCTGACAGCATCCTTTTGACACAGGAGTTGATGCGCGGTTATCACCTTCAGGTCTCGCCTCATTGTGCACTGAAGGTCGATATCCGTCAGGCTTTTGACACTGTTTGTTGGGATTTCATTCTAGCTGGTATGAGGAGTTTGGGGATTCCCGAGGTCATGAGTGGTTGGATCCGTGAGTGCCTCTCTACAGCCCGCTTTTCTGTCGCCATCAATGGCGAGCTCCAGGGTTTCTTCCCCTCCAGCCGAGGTGTACGTCAGGGTGACCCTATCTCTCCTTATTTGTTTGTTATTGCTATGGAGGGTCTCCGAGGGCTGCTTCGTCGTGCTATCGATGACCCGTGGTTTCGCTATCATCCGTGTTGCCGTCGTACTGGGTTGACACACCTGTGCTTTGCTGATGACTTGATGATCTTCTGTCGGGGTGATACAGGTAGTGTATCTATTGTTCGTGAGGTTTTAGACCGCTTTGTTGTACTCTCGGGGCTGTCCTCGAATGCAGCGAAGAGCTCAGTTTTTCTAGCAGGGGTGGACTCTGCGACTCAGCGGGACATTTTGGGTATTCTTGGTTTCAGCCTTGGGCAGTGCCCCGATCGATATCTGGGAGTACCACTTATCACTTCTCGGCTGCGGTACGTTGACTGCAAGCCACTAATGGATCGTATTCTCTCTCGTATACGGCTCTGGACCTCCCGTTCTCTATCGTATGCTAGTCGTCTGCAGCTTATCCGTTCTGTTCTTTTCGCCACTCAGGTCTATTGGTCATCGATCTTCATGTTCCCGAAGATGATGATCAGGAAGATCGAGTCGACCCTTGCGGCTTTCCTTTGGAGAGGATCTTCGTTAGCCCCGGGAGGGGCGAAGGTTGCTTGGAGGCACCTGTGTTACCCTCGGCGGGAGGGTGGTCTTGGGCTCCGTCACCTTGCTGAGTGGAACCAAGCTTCAATTATGAAGCATATCTGGTTCCTCCTTTCTAACCCTTCCTCGTTATGGCCCCGTTGGGTTCATTTGAACCGGCTTCGAGGGAGGAGCTTCTGGACTATTCGAGCAACGAGTTCTGCTTCTTGGTGCTGGCGTCAGATTTTATCGGTCCGCCGCCTTTGTTCTGGTGCGATCTATCATGTCATAGGTGATGGCCTTGACACTGCCCTTTGGGCTGATTACAGGCTGCCATGTGGTCGTCTTTCGGAGCGCTTCCCTGCTCGACTGCTCGCCTCCTCTGGACTTCATTGGGATTCTCGGGTCTCATTCATTATTGAGGGTGGTCGGTGGAGGTTTCCACAGGGTTGTTTGGAGCTCCGACCCATCTGGGACATGATTGATTTTCGCCCTCGGGCTGGTGTAGCGAACTCCATCCGGTGGTTGGGTGACCCCTCGGGGAACTTCACCACCAAGTCCGCTTGGGAGATGTTGCGGAGTAGGAGAGAGGAGGATACCATTCACCACCTTCTGTGATTTCAGATGCATATTTCGAGGGACTCCTTTATTCTCTGGCTCACGCCTCTGCAGCGGCTTTGGACCCAGGACCGGCTTCAGCGTTTCAGAGCATTAGAGGTTCAAAGTGTTTGTGTTCTCTGCGGTTCTACCGACGAGACTCATAAGCACCTTTTCTTCACCTGTTCCTTTTCTGCCTCGGTCTGGAGCTTTGTCACTCCGAGTACATCTATTGCTTGGCCTACCCTTCCTTGGGACGATCTTGTCACTTAGGCTGCTCAGCATCTCAGGGGCCGAGAGATTGGCAGTATCATTGCTCGACTCTGCCTCTCTGCGACTGTGTATACTATCTGGTACGAGCGCAACCTTCGGGTTCAGCGATCTCAGTCCAGATCAGTTGCGGCCGTACGAGAGGAGATTACGAGTTTGGTCAGGAGCCGCTTACTTGCTGCTCCTTCGTTCAAAGGAGCTCATCGTCACACCTCCTTGCTTCGGCACTGGGGTTTTGCGTCTTAATTTCCTCTTTGTTCCCTTAGTTGTACTTTGGTTGTATTTGTATGGACTTTGTCTGGACTTTTTTGACGTTGTTTCATATTTGTAGGCTTCGGTCGTGTCCTGGGGTATACCCCTTGTAGTTTGTACTATTTTTCATTTCATCTATATATTTCGCTGACTTACCAAAAAAAAAAAGGGTACATCTTGCACATAGAGTGTGGCGGCAGCAACATTTTACAACTTAAAAATATGTCCATAAGCATGGCAAAATGAAAAACAATCAATGAGTTTTACAAAATCAACATATGAGGAAGTGACAAAACTATCAGCAATGGATAACTCGCAATATGAAGATCCACATCTGCTCTGGAAGTTGATGAATATACCTAACTTATACCAAGCAACTCGTCAAATTCTATTTTTCTCACGTTCAATTTATTCAGCCATAATAAATATCTTCAAAAAGAAATCAAATGAAAGACAAAGCAAATAAATATTACTCTATATCATAACAACGCGGGGTACAAACACAATTGTCAAAATCGGGATTCTACGTAGGATCAGTGAGGGGTTAGCAAAATCGGAATCGTAGAATCAGATCGAGAATCGTAAGATTTTACTTCATGTATAAATAAATTATTTATACTGATTTTTGAGGAAAAAAGAGAATAATTTTTAAAAGTTTTTGTATATTTTTAAAATATTTTTTTTTAAATGCCACGTAAGAAAAACTAATGGATCTTAACACCGTTAACATTAAAATGTGACATTGAAAAATTTTGGAAAGTTTAGGTGGTTTTTTGTAAAATTGGAAAATATGGGTAGTTTTCAAAAACCTACCTAAAGTTTAGGTGTGATTTTAATAAATAACCCCTTTTTAGAAATTTTGACCTTTTATTTTATTTTATTTTTCCTTTTTTTAGTATACCAGCACTTGACTTGCAAATAGGCAATTGGGCATGTATTTGTTTTTGCTTGAAACAGTAGAATCGTTCATAGAATCCCGATTCTGTTCCAATTCTATTACGATTCTACAGATTGTATTACGATTCTACCGATTTTATTACGATTCTGTTCCAATTCTACTTCAGTGCAATCTTTTGAGCGACTTGGATCGATAGACTAAGGTAGGATCGTAGAATCGCACGATTCTACGATCCAAATCACGATTTAAACAACCATGGGCCAGAAAGCAATGACTGCATGTTCTATCTACCCTCTATATATTCTCCCTCCATATAAGAGGGATGTCACATAGTCAGAATTTTGGTTGATTTATGTCTTTCTTTTTGACTCAATGTCTTCTCTTCGAAAATATAATCCTCCTGCATCTTTGTAAAGGAAGCATAAGGAAAACAATGATATAACAGAACTCCTTTAGCAATAATGGATGCTCACATGCTTGCTGGTCAATCCCTGATCCCATATCTAGTTCTTTTCATGCTACTTGGAACCTTTTCTGCTGTTTCCGAATTCCTATCTCTTGTTTATTGTGGTAACAAATATCTCTCCCTTCCCCGACACACCTAAGAGAATTATCTTCCCTTCTTTACATCCTAATATTTCAAGGGAAACTAGGGTATAATACAGCCACACCCGCAACGGTATATAAGCACATACTCTCATACGACTCTCACGCAATCATGATACTCCGCCGCATTAGAACACTCAAGCACACAGCTCCTTACATTTTTTGATGTAAATGACAGTGCTGCTTTTCTTATCAGAAATTAACAATTAAAGGACCAGCTGACTAATGAACAATTACCTAATTCATAAAAAAACAAATATCTCCAAGCTAAGATTGAGTTCGCATATTATCATCTACAGCAGAGCCACCCTGTCCCATAAGTCACTTTCGTTCTTCTCTTCCTCCCTCTCGTATTACATTCCATCCGCATACGACTTTGCTTCCATACAGTTTCACAATTTCCTAAATATCCAATTGTTTACTTTATTGCGTGAGATAGAGACAGCAAGCTTTGCGTGCCAATAAAACTACATCTGACATCTTCCAGTGACAGTATGCCTCTCATCGCTACTTCAGTATCCGCTTTTAACCAAACAATGTTGCATTACTCCTCCCTTTCTCCTAAATAAACTCATGAACACGTGAGTCAACCTGTATACTCAAGTTGCAGTAACAGCTAATGTGAATGCTTTGAAAATGGAAAAGATATGTATTCCTATAAGAAACATAGGGCACCACATTATCCTTCCATGTATTCTAGCAACCAAGAAGTTTCCGGCCATAATTAGAATCTCAGTGATTGAAATCAGCACACGAAGATATCACTAAAAGGCTCAATCTTGTCTTGTTATACTTGCCCATTTAAGTTTACCATAACATATTGCATGAAAAGAATCAAACTATTCCAATAAAAACAATAATCAGAAAAAAATAAGTATGCTGAAAAAAGCATAACATACTTACTCGTATTTTCTAGCCAAAATCCGCAACACAAACAAAGCACCGTAGACTTGTTGATCTTGTAAATTGTGCTTCACCCACTGAAGAAGGAGAGGCCATTGTTCAGGGTAATCAGCATGTATAATTGTTTTCAAACACTCACCAAGTTGCACCCTGCATACAAATAGTGTAACAATATGTGTTAATTACGTAATTTGTTATTAATCATAAGGAAAATTTTCATATCAATACCCTTTTCTTATGAGGATATGGGAGATCGATGTTTAGATTTTCCAATACTATAGACAACATGCTTTAAGAAACATTTTTCAGTGACATAGCCTCCATGTCATTGTGGCGCATTAACTCCACATACAGATCACAGGTTTCTCTGACGAGCGTACTAACAGTTTTGAGTGAAGCGTACATTACACCTCCTTAAAAGAACACCTAAAATTATGAGTATAACAACCCAAAAGTTTTTGTTCAGTACAGCATTTGTACAATATATATTTCTAACCCATTTTCAAAATTAATAATTTATCCCCCCTCTCCCTCCCTCAGACCCCTATCAGCATCCTCCCCTAACTCAACCAAACAGTTCTCTTCACCACTTTGGCTTCTCACACAAATCCACCCGTTCCCACCAACATCTTCTAACCCCAATCGACTGCTTCTCACTCCCCCAGATACCCTAACAACCGATTCACTAAGTCACGGGAAAGTCATCAGCAGCTGCATCGTTTACTGCAATCAGGGGCAGGTAATCGTGAAACTGTGCTTAATACTCTCATTTTCCGACTTGGTAGGACCAGAAAGGGGGCGAGGGCGGTGAAGGATTGAGGGAATGAGGATGGGGCGCTGAAGCCTAGAAGTGGATGTTGACTACAGGGCCTGGCAAGGGCAATGAAGTGAGGGGAAAGTGGCACCGGATGGGTGGAGTGAAGGGATTGGAGGCAGGATCTGTGACTTGAGAAGGAGAGGAGGAGAAAGATCAAGCTTCTTAATTTTTATTTCTCTTTCTTGTCTTAGGCTTTATATTTTCCCTTTATTACTTAGGTTTATTAAACATTAAAACAGTATGTTTTATGCTTAAAATTACTCTATGGGCGAAATTGTGTTTTCATCATGCCATCCCAGATCATAGCCTAAGGTACAAGCATGCTATTACTTTCTAGAAACAGATGTGCCATATGAAAATTTCCATTATTGAACTTTCAACATAAAATTCCATTAAGTGTCATTTTTATAGAAAGATGTAGATTTAGAAGGAAAAATACCTCAACAAAGAAGGTACTTGGGCTAAAAACACAAGGATATTCTCCCTCACCATGTCCTTATCACTCTGTGAAATCTTTGATTGTTCATCTAGCATCCAAAACAAATAACCATATTCAGCACACGCAGAAATCAACAGGAAACACGTCAAAAAAAACAGAAACCAACAGAAAGCACACAAAGCAACAAACCAGGGTCATGAGGTGACCAATTCTTCGCAATGAAGTTCTTAAAATGAATACTTGCAACCTGCCTAACTGCCATGTCACAATTGTTATCCACTATTATCTGCAGCAGCCTCACTAGATGCTGAGGTGCATACTGAAACTGCAAACAAAGTCGAATTGTCAATTTCAATCAAAATAATGAATACCCAGAAAAGCAATCAATACACAAAACATTATCCTTGGCTCATATACTCCACCCGATACAACCCCATGAAAAAATAGAAGAGAACCCAACGATTCTATCACAATAACAATCCAGTTTCTTTCACATAAATCGTCTAAATACAGAATTATCAACAAAATTAACAAGATGAAAGTAGACCTGATTTAAGCTTTCCTCTGCGGCTTTGCGCTCATCTGGATTGACACTAAGAGCAGCCCGAAGGATAACAGCGAGGCTAGGAAGATCCATCCCTTTTCTTATTCAAAATTAAGTGCAAAAAACAAAGGAGCTATAAAAAAGAGCACTGAAATCAAATCAAACAGTAATCCTGAAATCTAAACCCTAGAGATCAAACAAGATGCCCTCTAGGGTTTAGGGAAGCAAGGGAGGCAAGAAAGAGAGAGAATTGTGGTGAATCTGAGGGTGGGTGCTTTCTCACCGGGCCTTCGAAGTTGCGCACGGAGGTTGTGGAGAGGAGATGGCAATGGAATATGAACATATAAAAGACTAGGGTTTTGGATTTTTAGGGGTTTTTTTTAGAAAGGAAAAGAAACGAGTTGACTCGGATAGAAGGTGATTCCACGCGTTCTTCGTAGCGCGTCTGATTGCTGACCCAAAGCTGAACTGTCTAGGTGTTTTTTTTTCTGTTTTTTTTTTTTTTTTTTTGGTGGTGGGGGAGGGGGCGGAGGAGGTTGTTAGCTGAATGATTAAGGGATCCTTTACCACGGGGTTATGTTGAAACGACGTCGTTCGATATTAGGATTAGGACTGACAAAATCTGACACGACATGATATCACAATAGGAAGATAGTAGGTTTGGGTTAGAGGTTTTGAAGATGGGTTAAATTTGGGTTGACCCGTTTAACCCAATTAGGTAATTGGGTTACATTTGAATTTGACCCGTGTAACTTATTTTCGACATAATTGACATGTTTATATAGTTATGTTAGGTATTTAAGTAATAAATTATTGTTATTATATATATTTTTGGAAGTTAAGATAATTTTAACTATATTTAGTAACATTAACTTCATAATTTATTTTAACAGTTATAAATATAACAAATATTTATTGATAGTATTAACCACAAAATGCATTATTAACATGTTTGTAAGTTAAAAAACTAACATTTAATGAAAAAAAGTTACCAACATAATTAAATGAATAACCCGCGGTTTACCCTTTTAATATTAGTTTGGGTAAGGGTTCAAAGCTCCTAACCCATTTAGTAAATGGGTCGGGTTCGGATTAGCCCCATTTCTAAGACCCCTAGTATAGCACGAACACGAACATGAACACAACACAACAAGTCACATTTGTCACCCCTAAGGACTATTAGCATAGATAGTAAAATGCGGTAAAATAATTAAGCGTATCTTAGTATATTTGAGTGTTACTCGGCTCGATAACAAAATTTAATTAAATGTTTGTTGACTTATAAAAAATTATATATTATTACATTCATATTTATAACAATTCTTTCTAGAATAGTGAGAGGATGGTGAGCCGTATGATTCTATCAATCTGACCTTAGTTTGACAGTATTATCCGTAACGGCGTTAGCAAGAAGCATAACACTTACTAAGGAATAAGGTATAAGTAAACAGTTTGATAGTCAAAATGACAAATTTAATTAAATATAGAATATATATGCATAGTTAATTTGGATACAAATAGGATTCTTCGCATTGCAACTGACCTTTTATGTTATTCAAAAAAAATATGAATATGTTATAAAACATGTATACTACAACCACATCAAAAAATGTGTGTTTTATCGTATTAGTGGTAATGATAAATAAACGACTTTTTTAAATGGAAAAGTACAAATACGTGTTTAATATATTAATTATACGCATATTTTCTTAGAATTGATGTATTTTTATTTTTTTATTATTTCATTATTATTTTTCTTTTATGTTGGTTACTTCTTTTATGTCTAGTTTTTTTCCCTTCTTTAGTCTCTGTATATGTTAGGGTGTTTTTCCTCTTTCTCTGTATTCAATAAAAACTAGTAGCAGTTTCTCTCTCTCAATAGTGATTTTCTTTTTTTTCATGGATCTTTACTTCTAACATGGTATCAGAGCACAATCTAGTCAATTTCTCTCCAATTTCTATTCAAAATTGCTTTTGATCGTGCTTTTTTCCTTATTTGTGTGGTCAACTTCCTTAGAGTTTTTTCGTTTTGTCAAATTAGGGTTTTGTACTAAGGCTAGTGCTTGTTCGTTCTATTCTGGCTTTAATTTCTCAAACGATGGCTCAATCTAGTGATGGAATGACGGTTTTGCAGCCTAATGCCATTCCGATGGTAATAGCAACAACTAAGATGCAAGTTGCTCAATCTTCTTATGCGCAGCCTGTGGATGTGTTCGATTCTCCCTATTTCTTGAGTGCAAGTGACAATCCAGATGCACTTCTAGTGTCTAAGGTCTTATTAAGCGCTGAAAATTTTCATACCTAGTTCCGTTTAGTTTCTATGGCATTGAAGGCCAAGAACAAGATAGGTTTTGTGAATGGAACATTGAAACAACTTGATGTGAATGATCTGTTATATAAGAAGTGGCAGAGGTGTGTCAATATGCTAGTGTCGTGGCTAGTGAATGCGGTTTCTAAGGAAATCACAACCAGTATCATTTTTTGCTTCACCATCACACGAAATTTGGACAAACTTGAAGCATCACTACATGCGAAAGAATGGACTGCGTGTCTTTCTGCTTTAAAAGATAATGCGCAATTTGAAATAGGATAGTATGTTTGTAACAGCTTATTACTCCAAGCTAAAGTTGTTATGGGATGAGTTGATGGCACATGAGAATATAGATGGCTGTTATTGTGGTGCCTTAAAAACTTGCAAATGTGGAGTTCTCAAAGCTATAACAGAATGTGATCAAAAAGACAATGTCATGGCATTTTTGATGGGTTTGAATTAGACCAAGCAAAATCTGACACGACATGATAATATGACACAAAGGTAGCGGGTTTCGGTTGGGGTTTTTGAAGCCAGGTTGAATTTGGGTTGACCCGTTTAACCCGTTGAGGTATTTGGGTTGAATTTGGGTTTGAGCCAATTGACCTATTTTCAACCTGCTTGACCTATTTATATAATTATGTTAGATATTTGAATGGTCCATTATTGTTATTATAATATAGATTTTGGATACACATAAGATATTTAAATATATTTAGTAATGTTAATTTGACAGTTTATTATAAATATGTCATGTGTTTATTGCTAGTATCAATCATTAGATGTATTATTAACATGTTTGTAAGTTAGAAAAAATATTTATTGGAAAAAAAATACCGATATAATTAAATGGGTAACCCGTGAGTTACCCATTTAATAATCGGGTTGGGTCAGTGTTGAGAATTCTTAACCCGTATAATAATTGGGTCGGGCTTGGGTTGACTTCATTTTTAAGACCCATAACACGAATACGAACATGACAGGACACAACACATTTGCCACTCCTAGTTTGAATGAGCCCTATGACGTTGTATGTGACCAAATTTGTTGATATCGCCATTGTCTCCTCTCCATGATGTGTTCGGCAAAATCATTGAACAAGAGAGTAAAAGAGAGCTATCCAACGCTTCATCAGTGGTAGAAGCAAGGCATAATGAAGCAATGGCTATACTTGGTAAAGGCTATGATCCAAAAGGCAAATCCAAGGAAGGAAAGAAAGATAGGCCTCAAAGTGCACATTATGGAAAGCAAGATCAAACAATAGACAAATGTTTTCGTCTTCATGGTTGTCCTATCGGTTATTAGGGATTTGGCATGGGGCAAGCCGCTGCGAGAAATTCTGTTGTACAAGCTCCACTCAGAATAACTTCCCTGATCTCTCTAATAATCAGTCTCAACAATTGCTTGCTTTCCTTAGTTCATGTATGGTATCACAAACCTTGTATGTTGCTTCTGGTTCTGTCTTCGCTGAGAGTGCCTTACACTCGGCAAATATGGCTTATATGTTCTCAGGTATATCGGTACCGCTTTCTTTCCGTACTCTATCTCTTCTTTTGACATCCACATCTAATTCTTTATCGGATTTTTAGATTCTTGACTCTAGAGCCACACATCATTTGTGTGGTAATAAAGATTTTTTCCACGCTCTCACTCCAACACCACATCAATATGTTAAGCTCCCTAATGGAAACTCTTGCTTAATAACTCATTTGGGAACAATATGGGTTAACTCTAAACTTACTCTCCGTGATGTTCTTTTAATATACATGATTTTACCTTTGACCTTCTATCAATTGGACACTTGTTAATGGTTGAATATTGTTCTTCTACATTTTTTCCTGGCTATTGTCTTCTTCGGGACTTCATCAATCATATAGCGATTGGAGTGAATAGAAAGCTTCATGACCTAGACCCTCTAGAACTAAGTGGAGATCCCTAATCTCTTTCGCAGCTTAGAAAATCAATTTATGCTAATAAAGCTGCTACAATGACTGCAACCGGCACCAATATTACTTCTTTTACTGCTATTGATTTTGTTTTTATTGAGAAAAATTTGTGGCATTGTCGGCTCAAAAACATAAAGTTTTGAATAATAATTTGTCTTGTTTGCATATACATGGCTGTACTTCTCTTTGTTATATTTGTCTGTTGGCAAAACAAAAACATCTTCCCTTTCCTTCACATAATCACGTATCTTGTAAATCTTTTGATTTAATACATTATGATATTTGAGGGGGCTGTTTCATGTGGAATCTTTTGGCAAACATAGATACTTTTTTACCATAGTTGATGATCACTCTCACGCCATTTGGAATTACCTACTTAAAAGCAAATCTCAGGCAAGTCATTTTCTTCGCGACTTTTATATGTTATACACACCTTATTTAAGACCTTTATTAAAGCTATTCGTTTGGATAATGGTGCTTAGTTTGACTTACCCAATTCTTATAGACAAAACGGTATTATTCGTCGACATTCATGTGCTGGAATCCCCAACAAAATTCCTTAGTGGATTGAAAACATCAACATCTTATAAATGTTGCCCGAGCTCTTAGTTCCCAAGCAAATTCGCTTTTACATTTTGGCATGATTATGTCTTGACAGCCGCCTACTTGATTAATCAGATGCCCTCTCCTTTACTTGTTGGGAAAACCCCCTTTAAGGCTCTATATGGCACCAAACCGTCATATGATCATCTTAGTGTTTTGGAATATTTATGTTTTGCCTCTACTTCATCTAGTCATCTTCATAAATCTAAATCTAGAGTCGTTCTTGATATTTTCATAAAATATCCTTTCGGGGTGAAATGTTACTGTTGGTAACTTATAATTGAGCAGCTTGCTACAGTAGATAGGCAAGTAAGTTACATGGGCAATTATTTGGACAAACAATTCAAAACAACACAATTCGCCCAGTAGGTGAAATTTTCCCGGTAAGGGTAAAACAATGCAATTTGCCCAATAGGTGCAATTTGTCTAGTAGATGTAAAACCACACAAATCCGCCCAGTAGGGGCATTTCACCCAATAAGGTAAAACAACACAATTCGCCTAGTAGGTGTAATTAGCTCAGTACGGGCAAAACAACACAATTCACCCACTTTATACAACAACGCAATTCGCCCACTAGCAATGCAATTCGCTCACTAGGCCTAATACAACGTAATTCGCCCATTATGCTCGATACAACACAATTTGTCCACTTTCTTTAATTTATGACACAAGTAACTAGAAGATAGGATTGAACATTTTTTTGGTAAGTAGATAGGATTGAACATACTCATCATAAACACACCCTTCCTCTAAAGAAAGGGGACACGGCTCCTTTTTCTTCACCCATGCCTACGATCACCTCTCCGGAGCAATAATCGTTCAAACGCCTTACCTCTCTCAAGCTAAGTATTTATATTTATTACGTCTATTTATTACTTGTCCTTATTTACTATTTCATGGTATTGATACTGACTTCAGCGTCGGAGGGATCCCCCATGGGTTACTCCATGGGCCCCTCTAACCGTTTGTTTGATCTCCCTGGGAATATCAAGTCGAGTGTGTAGCTAAAGCTTGAGTTCAGCTCATCCTAACTAACCCCATCTCATACAAAACTCCAAAATGATAAGTAAGTACACTGACGAAATTCATCACAAATAGTTACAAATTACTAAACCTCCAAACAAATAGAACTTTTGTGTCTCGTGATGTTGTATTTCTTGAAACAATTTTTCCATATGCTTTTTTGGGTTCTTTCTCTTATTCATTTGCTCATATTTGCTTTGATGTTTCCACTACTACATTGCCCAATACTCAACTTAATGAATTGGTATCTCCACTTTTTGCAGAACTATCCCCCCTCCCCCCGGCCCCCCCAAAAAAAAAAAAATACAAATTCACCTCCTCAATTTATTCACATTGAACCTCTTCTCAAAACTCCTCCTACAAAACCTCACCAAATTGTTCTCCCATATCGAGTCCACTGTTCCTCCTGTTGCTCCACGAAAATCTATATGGTGTTTGTCACTCTAGCCGCCAGTGTTTTTCCAAATCATCCAATGCTTTGCTTCATATTGGGTTCACCCAATCCTAGCATGATTACAACTTATTCACTTGGCTATGGTAGTTCGTGTTGGGAAAAGATAAAAATTTTGTTGGAAAATAAACTCTGATGCCGACTATTGGGTTCACAGTTCTCAACTATGGTCACAACAGCAGGCACCTATTACAGCACTTAGAGTAGGAGATGTTGGAAAAACATATGAATTTTGTTGAAAAATAAACTCTGATGCCGAGTATTGGGTTCACAGTTCTCAACTATGGTCACAACAATAGGCACCTATTAGAGCACTTAGAGTAAGAGACTCTTCTCTCTACCTAAGCCTCCGGTCGGAGAGTCACGCTTCGTGACACCTCACGTGCGAGAGTTCCCGGGAATAGGTTTATCTTTATAAACCTTTTGCCCTAATACCGGTTGTTGGGATGAATTTCAAAAATTCTCCCTAAAGTTTACGCAGCGGAACGGGTTTAGAATTCATAACTCTAAACCTAGGGTTGATTTAAAATTCCTAAATTTAGATCTACTGACTTAATTCATAATTTGAATCAATAGGTCTAAATTCTGAATTTACATCTACAGGCATTTTACTCTAACACATTCATAACAATACATACCAGAGAGGGCACCAACACGCCGTCACCGGATTCCATTAGAACTCCGAAGTTAAGCGTGCTTGGGCGAGAGTAATATCAGGATGGGTGACCTCCTGGGAAGTCCTCACCCTCAGGTTGGGGGCACTGGAAAACAGCCTCTCTTCAGGTTAACACCCTGAAGGGGAAAGGCTGCGTACATCCGCCCCCCCTCCCCCCCCAGACCCTACGTAGGTGGGAGCCCTTGAGGCACTGGGTATATTCCTTTTGCATTCATAACAATACATAAACTTAAACGGGTATAATAACGAATATTGTAAATAAATAGAAAATCAAAACAAAAAGAAAAAGGAACGAAAAACATACCTGGAATTGCTTCAATAAAAGAAAAACCAGAAAGACAATAATATTCTTCAAAATCGAGACCCCAAGACCTTCTACGCAATAACCTCGAATTACCCGGAGAGTGGGCTCCGAAAAATATTAAACTGAGGAAAGAAAAACTTCAACGAAAATTTTTCTCTCCAATTAGGTCTCTGAAACAATTTCAGAAACCTTAAAGAAATATTTCAATTTTAATGCCAAACCTCAGAATAAGCTCCTCTATTTATAAGAATATACCGGAGTTAAAAAATCTTCTAATTTTAATCGAAAAAGGATTCCCAGTCTAAATCAAAACACAGCGTTCCGTCTAAAAAATCATCCAAAATGCCGCGTTTTATTGACCAAAAACGCGACTGTTATTTTAATCAAACCGTGTGCCACGTGGCGGGCCATGATTGGTCCACTCGCATGCACACGGATTGTGCCCAGGGCACCAAGAGCGCGACATGTGTCGCGAGCGGATTGGTGCATCCGCGTTAACACGGATTGCGACCCTATTTAAACGCGATTTGATTTTTTTCGGCTTTATTTCCCACATATAAAAATTCATCTTATAAATTTTAATTTTTCAAAATTATTTTATTTTATAATTTTTAATTTTTATTCATCTCATGAATAATGTTTGGCAAAATTAATCTACCCATCTTTTGGATAAATAATTCATCTTATGAATTCTTTAATATTTTTTCAATGGCAATAAAATATTGAGGCTTGAGCAGGGACCTTAGAGACAATTTAAATCTAGTTCCAAATGGGTTAAATTAAATCATCCCATGATATTAATTTAATTACCATTTAATGAGACTTAATTCCACTAAATAAATCTCACTGCACTCCAGACTTATATTATTTATTCGATATCTCCCTAATAGACTGTATTGATGACAACAACTCGTCCACTAGATGTCCATGACAAAGGATAAATATAACCATTACCATTATCCTTTTCACAGCTTCTCCATTAGTTACCGACTCGCCCTTCACTGAATAATTCATTTATACTTGAACATATTCACAGTATAAATTTCAAATGTCAAACACTTAGAATACTTTGGCCAAAGTTTTCAAACTATTCAAATATTTGCGAATCAACTAAGGGGACATCTGTATCTCATAAGAGACTGTAGAGTCCTTATTGAATACCTGATCCTTGTCACGCTTCACGCCGCTACCCAGCGTACGTGGGATTTCAGTCATTCGTTTAGACCTTACTTATAGTACACTAAAGTAACTAACGTTCCATGCACAAGTCCAGAATACCCTCAGGATTTAGAGTCGTCGTTCAAACAGTGCAACATGAATCACTCATCTCTGATAATAGTCTAGAAATAAGTAACCCACATGGTCCAACTCAGTGTGTCAATCTTATTAAACACACTAACCTAACACTTTTGGATCTATATCCACATGACTAAGACAAGTCGTCTAAAGTGTCACGTTATAGTCTTAACATACAAGTTGTCCAAACTTGTCTTCGACTACGAGTCTTTCAAACAACAATCCGTACCATTTGTTCCAAGTTTATCTGTGGCTTAGTCTCATAAACCACTTAGAACAAACATGTAAATTATAGTCTGAGGACTACACCCATCTCATGGATGTCTCCCAAAAAAAAATCACATGCAGTATAAATGCTCACATACACAAATTTAAATATGAAACGACTGAAACTTCAATTTTATTTATTAATTAAAATGATATATCCAAAATAAATATGGATTTCAGGACACTGCTCCTAACAGGAGACTCTTTTTTCTACCTAAGCCCCCGATCGGAGAGCCACGCTTCGTGACATCTTACATGCGAGAGCTCCCGGGAATAAGGTTATCTCTATAAATCCCTTTGCTTTAATTCCGGTTGTTGGGACGAATTTGAAAAATTTTCCCTAATTTTATAAAGTTTATGCAGCGGAAGGGTTTATAATTCATAATTCTAAACCTACGGTTGATTTAAAATTTCTAATTTTAAATCTACAGATTTAAATTTATAATTTAAATCTACAGATCTAAATTCATAATTTAGATCTACAGGATTTTTATTTTACTACATTCATAACAATATATAAGCTTAAACAGGCATAATAACGAATACTGTAAATAAATAGAAAAGCGAAAACTAAAAGTGAAGGAAAAAAAATATACCTGAATTTGCTCCTAATAAAGAAAACCATAAAATAATAATAATCTTCAAAATCGAGACCCTGCGATTTTATACGTAATACCTCGAACTGCTTAGAGGGTGGGCTCCGAAAAATATTAAACTAAGGAAAGAAAATTTTCAATGGAAAATTTTCTCTCCAATTAGGTCTCCGAAAATAATTTCCAGAAATCTAAAATAATTTTTTTGATTGAATGCTACACCTCTGGATTAGGTACATATATTTATAATAGTATACTTGAGTGAAAAAAACCCCCGATTTTTCGATGTGGGATTGCCTAGTTTAAAACGAAACGCGGCATTTAATCACAGCCATAAGCCAAAATGCATCGTTTCATGCATAGGGAAATCACGTGTTATTTATTTACTTTCGCGTGCTACGTGTTGGCCTGCGATTAGCCGGATCACGAGCACGCGGATTCCTCCTATTAGGTGTCGCCCGCTGATTGGCTGCCAACATTAGCCATGGATCGCGAGCTGTTTAGATACGATTTTTATTTTTTTGTTTTTGCCTTATTTCCCCCATGTAAAATTCATCTTATGAATTTAAAATTTCAAAATTATTTTATTTTATAACTTACGAGTTTTATTCATCTCATGAATAATGTTTGGCAAAATTAATTTACCCATCTCATGGATAAATCTCATGAATTCTTTAATATTTTTTTGATGGCAATAAATACAGAGGTTTGAGCAGGGACCTCGGGGACAATTTAAATCTAGCTCTAAATCGGTTAAATTAATCATCCCATGAAATAATTTAATTACCATTTAATGAGATTTAATTCCACTAAATAAATCTCACTACACTCCAGATTTAAACCATTTATTTGATATTTCCCTAATAGACTGTATTAATGACAACAACCCCTCCACTAGATGTCCATAACAAAGGATAAATATAATCACTACCATTATCCTTCTCACAGCTTCTCCATTAGTTACCGGCTCGCCCTTCACTGAATAATTTATTTATACTTGAACATATTCATAGTATAAATTCCAAATGTCAAACACTTGGAATACTTTTGCCAAAATTTTCGGACTATTCAAATATTTGCGAATCAACTAAGGGGACATCTGTTTCTCATAAGAGACTGTAGAATCTCTTTTGAATACCTGATCCTTGTCATACTTCATGCCGCTATCCAGTGTGCGTGGGAATTCAGTCATGCGTTTAGACCTTACTTATAGTACACCAAAGTAACTAACACTCCATGCACAAGTCCAGAATACCCTCAGGATTTAGAGTTATCGTTCAAACAATATAACATGAATCACTCATCTCCGATAGTAGTCTAGAAATAAGTAACCCACACGGTCCAGCTCAGTGTGTCAAATTTATTAAACACACTAACCTAACATTTTTGGATCTCCATCCACATGACTAAGACAAGTCATCTAAAGTGTCACATTATAGTCTTTGCATACAAGTGGTCCAAACTTGTCTTCGACTACGAGCCTTTCAAACAACAATCCATACCATTTGTTCCAAGTCTATCTGTGGTTTAGTCTTATAAACCACTTAGAACAAACATGTAAATTGTAATATGAAGACTATATCCATCTCATGGATGTCTTCCAAAATAAAATCACATGCAGTATATATGCTCACTTACACAAATTTAACTAGGAAACGACTGGGACTTCAATTTTATTTATTAATTAAAATAATATATCCACAATAAATCTGAATTTCCGGACATTGTTCCATATAGTTCGTTCCTTACTATTTTAGTTTATGTTGATGATTTGATTGTCACAGGAAACGATCATGTTGCTATTATTTGTTATGATTCAAGATAAATCTTGATCATAATATAAGGATAATAGAGTATGAGATGAGGAAGAAGTGAAAGGAGATGAGAAATAGAGGGAATTTAGATGCGAGAGAGAAGAGATATCAATATCATTCCATAATGCATATTACAATAGAAGGAACACTATTTATACTAATCCAGCTCAGGAAGATTACAAGAAAAATATCTAACAATACCTTTCACCTAGACATGAATTAAACTACTATTAACTACCACTTAACAACACTAATAACCGACTTCCCCTCTTCGCATATAAGCTATCGCTTAATACACTAAGAAATGGCTTAATGTGACTAATAATAATGAATTAAATTAGTTTATTACAACCAATGAATTATTACTACTTAATTCCATATGCCCCATCTTCTAGAATCATGACAATACTTTCCTTCTTTAAAGATTCTTATCCTCAAGAATCTAAGTAGAGAGTTGTGACTTGAAGAACCCTTATTATTATAGAAGTTGCAGCTGAAGAGTGCTTATTGGTGCAGTAACATCTAAAATATGAACATTTGGATCTAAATCTGAATTGCAATCAGAATTGCAGCTTGAAGACTTGCTATTTGATGTTGGTCTCCTACTCTTATTGATGTCGCAACATAGAAAATATTCCTCATAAACCCAATATCGTGTTGCCTTCCACTTGCCAAAGTATTGCCTAAGCATAGGAAGTGACTCTTATTGCTGTACACTTGTTACGGACAAAAGAAGTTGAGATGCTTAACGCTGGTGTTGGTGATGCAGCCTTGAAGAATTGACACGAGGAGGTCTACCACTTTCATACCCCAACAACTAAACTCTAGAGCAGCCCAACATCACAACCTTGCAGCTGGAATGCCTTGCTGGCCCAAAACACAACAGCTTGCAAAACTCAGCTTTGTACATCTCTGGATCAAGGTTAGATCTGTTCTTATTTCTCTACTGAGCTGCACACTTATTTCAGTTGGAATTGATCTTAATCTCTATCACAAACTCGAGAGTTGGTGACTGGATATTCACAAACTTAGGCCCATGATGGTGAAGTAGAGGTTAGTTGAGAAGAGAAATAGAGAATTTTAGATGGGAAGATTGAGAGAGTTGAGAAGAGAACAGAATAATTTGATATTTCATTGGATACTTCAAAATGATAACAATTACATCCTTAAATAGCCAAGGAAAGGCACATCAACCGGCTCCTCCAAACACCCCCTTCCCAAACGGTGCCTAGGAACTAGCAAGCAGCACTTTAATTAATGTCTAGATACAATGTACTTAATAATATCTTAAATAATATCAAAATAGAATATTCCACACGGATGCCTTGAAGCCTTGACATTGCCACGGCCTAGATCATGTCATGCACGTGACATTGCCTCCTCCTTCAATCAATCCTTGTCTCAAGGATTGAACTATGGAAACTGCTTTCGGATGATGGACCAATCTTCCCAAGTGGCTACTTCTTCTTGTAAGTTCTCCCATTGGACTAAGACCTGCTTGACCTTGCTTCCTGTGCGCGTTACCGTGCGCTGCTTCAGAATAGCTTGAGGCTTGACTTCTGGTTGTCCCCCTTGACCACAAAAAGGAAGCTCAGTGCTTGGCATCACATTCTCCCCCAGCTTCTTCTTTAAACGTGAGACATGGAATATCGGGTGGACCTTGGAACCCATGGGTAGCTCTAGCTTGTAAGTTACTTCTCCAACACGTGCTAGGATCTTATAGGGACCATAGTACCATGCTGACAGCTTCAGGTTTCTTCTCATAGCCACTGATGTTTGGCAGTATGGTTGCAGCTTTAAGTAGTCCAAGTCTCCCACCTCGAAGTGCCTTTCGGTCCTGTGCATGTCAGCCTGCTGCTTGTAGCGGTGTTGTGTCTCTTGGAGATTGTCTTTTAGCAAGTTAACCATGACTTGTCTTTCGTTTGCGAAGTCCTCCACTGTTGCGGAGGTGGAGATGCTAAGATAGTCTAAGGCCAACATGCAGGGCTTATAGCCGCAGAGGGCATGGAAAGGAGTAGTCTTGAGCGATGAGTGATAATTTGTGCTATACCAGAACTCTGCCAACGAAAGCCACTGGGCCCATAGCTTGGGCTTGTGTAGGGCCATTGTGTGTAAGTAATTCTCTAAGCACTTGTTCACCCTTTCGGTTTGGCCATCAGATTGCGGGTGGTAGGCGCTGCTCATGTTGTGTTCAATGCTTGCCAGTCATAGAAGTTCCTTCCAAAATAAGCTCTGAAAGGTTCCATCCCGGTCTGACACAATATCCTTTGGCAGTCCATGCAATCGTTATACATTGTCAAGGAAAACTTGGGCCACCTTAGTTGCAATATAGGGGTGCGTAAGTGCCATAAAGTGCGCATGCTTGGTGAATCTATCCACCACCACTAAGATCGTGTCTTTTGCCAAGGACTTGGGCAAGCCTTCAATAAAATCTATGCTGACATTGTCCCATGCCTGGTCTGGTACTAGTAGGGGCTGTAGCAGCCCTGGGTAAGGAACGTGCTCCCCCTTGGTGCGCTGGCATATATCACAGTTGCCAACCCACTCCGCAATGCTGCACTTCATGTTTGGCCGGTAGAACAGCCCTTTGGTTCTCGTGAGTGTTCTATGTACCCCTGAATGTCCTCCAATAGGAGAGTCATGTAAGGCCATCATATTCTTTTCCCGTAGTTCTGCGGAAAAACCCACATAGATCCTTCCCTTGTAATGAAGCACCCCGTCTTTGTATGTGAATGGGCCTTGTCCTGCTGGGTCAAGTATCAGCTGTGCAATGAGTTTGGAGGCATGCGCATCCTGCTCATAGCTCTCTGATACCTCGTGCACTCACTAAGGTACCACCGTAGCCATTAGTGCACATGATGCCCCTTTGGTGTCTTCGTCGCGCCTTAACAGCGCATCCTCTGCCTTATTCTCGGCTCCCTCGCGATGCAAGATCCGGCAGCTCAGGCCCATAAGTTTTGACAATCCTTTTTGTTTCAGCTGGGTAGTGATGCACTGCTCTAGTAGGAAGCACAAGCTGGCATGGTCAGTCTTGATAATGAAGGGGCTGTCCATTAGGTAGTGCCTCCATTTTTCTACTGCCATAAGCACTGTCATCAACTCCTTCTTGTACACGGAAAGGCCTAAGTGACGCGACCCAAGTGCCTTGCTTAGGTATGCCAAGGGTCTGCCTTCCTGTGATAAGACTGCACCAATGCCCGTACCACATGCGTTTGTTTCTAACACGAATGGTTTGTTAAAGTCTGGTAATGCTAACACCGGGGCGAGGCTGTCATCATAGTTTGCTTCAATACTTCGAATGCGTGTTGGGCCTCCATTCCCCAATGAAATTTCCCCTTCTTAAGGAGGTTAGTCAATGGTTTGCTTAGGGTGCCATACCCCTTTACAAACTTGCAGTAGTAACTTGTGAGCCCTAGGAACCCCCTGAGTCCCTTTATGTTCTTCGGTGTGGGCCAATCTTTCACGGCCACTATTTTTCTTGCATCCGTGGCTACCCCCTCCTTGGATATCACATGGCCCAAGTACTCAACGTGATCCTGTCCGAACCCGCACTTGCTACGCTTGGCATACAACCGGTGCGCGTGTAATGTTTCAAGTACCTAGACCAAGTGCGCAAGGTGTGCACGCATGCTTGGACTATAAATGAGGATATCATCAAAGAAAACCAGGACAAACGTACACAAGAACGGTGCAAATACCTCGTTCATTAGGGCTTGGAATGTTGCTGGTGTATTTGTCAAGCCAAAGGGCATGACGCGGAACTCATAGTGCCCATGGTGTGTCCTGAAAGCTGTCTTGTGCCTGTCTTCCCTTCGAACTCGGATCTGATGGTACCTCACCCTCAAATCGATCTTGAAGAAGATGCAAGCTCCCCTTAACTCATCCAGCAAGTCGTCAATTACCGGAATAGGAAACTTGTGTTTTATGGTTATGTGGTTTAGTTGATGGTAGTCCACACAGAATCTGTATGTTCCATCCTTCTTGAGCACCAATAGAATAGGAGAGGCGAAGGACTCACTCTTGGTTGAATGATGGATGAAGCTAGCATCTCTTCAACCTGCTTCTCAATCTCATTCTTCTATCCATGTAGGCAGCGGCACGGCCGTATGTTGACTAGTTTCGCATTAGGCAGCGTGGGGATGCTGTGATCATGCGCGCGCTCGGGTGGAAGTGTCTTTGGGATGCCAAAACATCCTGGTACTGGTGCAACAATTGCACTAGGTCAGGATGAGGCTGCACCTCGGTTGTCACTATTGCCGTGGCCATGAACAAGTGGCCCATTATGCTCCTAACCATTTTCTTCAAGTACCATGTGATCCCCTTCTCGGACATTGATTGTAAGGAAGCCTGCTCAGCCATACCTTGGAGGTGTATTGCCTTGCCATCCTTGAAGCAAGAGAACTTCAAGTTAGTGAAATCGAAGGTCACGGGACCGTACTTCTGCAGCCAGTCAACCCCTATCACTCCCGCGCAAATCAAAAACTCTCAGGTCATCCATGAAAACTGTACCTTGGACTTTCCACTTCATCTTTGAGCATTTCTAAAAACTGACCATTTTCACCGTTAGCCACGGTGACTGTCATGACGACTATAGGGACGGTCTCAAGCCTCAGTTCCTGGACTACGCCTGCATCTAAGAAGCTATTGGTGCTTCCACTGTCTACCAAGATTGTCACAGTCCTTTTCTTGATGGAACCTCTCAAGCGCAAGGTGTTATGAGTGATGCGTCCGAACAACGCATTCAAGGATATCTCCATGACTCCGTCTTCTTCTTCTTGAGGAACCTCTTCCTCTACTTCCTGAAGTTCATCCTCGACCACTTCTTGCCCCTCTATGCTTTGTAATTGCTTATTTTTGCAAACATGGCCTGGGAAATACCTCTCCTGACATTTGTAGCATTGTCAGGGTTCATGCTTGTGTGTGCTGGACCCGGAGGACATGCTCGGTCTGGATGCACCTGGCCTGGACATAGACGCCTGGGATTGCACGTTGCTATGAAAGGATATGGAGGACCCTGTCTTAGCACCAAAATTCTGTTTGTTGAAGGCTAGTTTGGCCCTGGTAGCATTCCTGATCTCCACGATTATAATCTCTTGCAATTTGGCTTGTTCAAAAGCCAAGGTCATGTCCGAAGGATGATTGGCCTTGACCGCTGCGCGCACTGCGGGCTTGAGCCCACTAATAAAGCTTGAGACGAAATAGGCCTCACTTAATATGGGACGGTAAATCAACATCCAGCTCTTGAGTTCTTCAAACCGCACCCCATACTCTTCTACGGTTTTGGGAAATCTTGTTGAACTCCTCAACCACGTCTTGAAGAGATCTATCCCTAGACCTCATGCATAATTCATCAATGAAAAATTGCCAAGTCATGTGCGGGTGCCTTATCTCCAAGGCATGATACCATACGTCCCCATAGTCATGCATATGACTAGGGGCATAGCAACCCACTCCTCCGAGGGCACTTGATACCATCTAAAGTACTTGAGGCACTTACGGATCTAGGCGCGCGGGTTGGTGCCATCAAATCTCTGAAAGTCCAACTTGGCGATATGGTGAACTGACCCAGACCGTGTGCTACCTTCCTGCCAGCTTGGGTGTCCTTCCTCTTTGGAACGGAACTGGACCCCGATTCCCCTCGGTTCGGGTGCGTGCTGCAGCAGTAGGGCTGGTGGTGGAAGAACTCCTTGTCCCCCAACCCTTACATAACTCCCAGACTCTTCAGCTTCATCATGGGCCTCATATTTCGGTGCCTTATACTTCCAACACATTAATTGTTTGATAGAATCAGCGATGACCGCAACCTCTGCTCTAACGCCTACCAATCCTTCTTCCAATTTTCCTTCCAGTTTTTGAACTCCTTCAAACAAGCTTCGTTGTCCCACTGCCAGATTTTCTATGGTTCAGTTTTGATCTCGGAACATTCCTTCCAGCTTGCCCATCCTCCGTTCAAGTGACACAACTCGTTCTTGAGTCTCCGAAGTCTCCTCTGATGAAGACATCTCAGCAGCGGCTCTTGTTTTTCTTATAATGGCCAGTTTCTTGATCGAAAAATGGCTTTGATACCACTTTGTCACAAACTTGGGAGTTGGTGACTAGATATTCACGGATTTAGGCCCGTGATGGTGAAGTAGAGGTTAGTTGAGAAAAGAAATAGAGAATTTTAGATGAGAAGATTGAGATAGTTGAGAAGAGAAAAGTAGAATCTGATATTTCATTTGATACTTCAAAATGATAACAATTACATCCTTAAATAGCCAAGGAAAGCCACATCAACCAGCTCCTCCAAGCGCCCCCTTCCCAAACGGTGCCTAGGAACTAGCAAGTGCTTAGGAACTAGCAAGCAACCCTTTAATTAATGTCCAGATACAATGTACTTAATAATATCTTAGATAATATCAAAATAGAATATTCCACACAGATGCTTTGAAGCCTTGACATTGCCACGACCTAGATCATGTCATGCACGCGACAATCTCTCGTTGATTTTCTCCATAGAAGCATTTTGATGGTTGCTAACAAGCCGATTAATTTCCCCAACTTGTATGTAACCTTGAACTGGACTTAATTGACAAAGCCCATATTCATTCTCATTAAGGTTAGCTGACCGTTTCCCAAATGAACTTGTTGCTTTGCTTGAAGCATTTTCTTGCTGTTGAAACATAGGATCCAAGGACTCAGGTGGCCTTATATTCGCTCGTATTCTAGAAAGATGTTCTTTACTCCAAGTCGACTAACACAAGCTTCCAATTTCTGTCCCTGGTTCCCCGCAATTTCAGTTCCAAAACACTTCACAATCAGCTTGGGTTTGCATTTGAGTCCAATAAATTTTCCTTGATTGCTCATAACTCTTATCCTTTTGGCCTTCATCTCCTTATTCTTCACTTGGAAGCTTGTTTTGAGCTAAGTTCTTCCACTCCTATTGCCCAAGAAAGATGTTGTTCAGCAATTTTATCAATCTAAACCTCTACGCTATTGAATTCTTCTCTGTTAAACTCAACAGCTTGATCAACCTCCGTTAGATCAGGAGGCCTCCTGTCGGTGTTCTTAAATGAATACACATCAGCTCTACACCACTTAGCCTACAATTTGGTCTGATTCAGCCCAATTCCCAACTGAATTAGGGCATCTCTTTGCGCTAGAACAAGATCAGAACACTTCTCGGTTGAGTTTGCTTGCTCTGCTGCAGCATCAACTTTACTTGTCACTGAATTGGTATCATTGCTCATTGAAGGCCTTCTCTTCCTTGGTAATTTCATTGTCCTCTTAATCCATGAACAAGCCCCAAGTCAGACTAAAAACCACAGTACCATCTTTGGCTGCCTTAATTTCAAGTTCTTAAGCATGAAAAGCTTATCAAGAACTACTTTATTTAACTTAAAAATAAGAAAATACGGAGGTCTTCCCTTGTAGACAAAGATTGGCTTGCTCAGTGCTCTTAATCTCATGCTTGCAAAGCTCACCTTGCGACTTAAGTGAAGGACCAAACGGATCTCACTGTTAGACTGTAAAATTAGCTTCAAATGCAACAATCTGATTCTTAGGGCCTCAATGTGTACTTGCAATTCCTTAGCTGCAACATTCAATGGCTCTAACACTTGCAATAGTTCACTTTCATTCTGAATTGGTGCTGCCACTGTAGAATTGAGCTTCTGCAACCTCTGAAATTTAGCCAAATCAAGATTATTTTGTGTCTTAAAGCATGGTGTGATGTTAATTTCTTGATTTATAGCTGTAGCACCCAATTTCCCATTGAATTCAGCACTGTCAGTTGCATTTTGCTCCCTGTTCTGCTGCGTTTGCTTTGTTCCTACCCAAGTGCGGCTAATGTTATCCTTTCTCGGATCAAATGGTCTCATTTTAACCTGATTTGTAACTGTAAAATCATCTTCTTGTGGCAATGAAGGATCAAACACATGTTGCTCTGCTACAACATCAACCGTTGCTACTTCCTCAACCTCACCTTGAAATTTCCGATCATGTTGCTGTTGTACCACTTCTATCTAATTCTGTACCACTTCAATCTGATCCACTGAGTACAAATCTGCCTCATTAGCCTAATTTGTTGCTGCACATTCCGGATTCAAGCTGATTCCAGCGTAATCAACCACTTTTTGCTCAAATTCTTGCTCATACACCTCAACTACTTCAACCATTGATTCCTTCACACTTGCGAATCTCGAAATGTCATTCTCTCTAAGAGAAAGCTGATCTAATGATATAGAATCCGGCCCCTTAGCTTGAAAATTATTAGGCCCAATCAGCCCTAGCTCCTCTACCATATCATTACACATCTCGATGCTTATGTTTAAAACACAACATCCATTGTATATGTTCTCCCGTGTAATGAATTGAAGGCTAAATCGGCACTCCATCTCATAAAATAACTAATATGAGCAATAACCTCCCTAATGGAAGATGAGATCACCTTGATACTTGCAAGAGAACCATAAGGCCAAAATACTTAGTAAAGAATATCCTCATCTATATGGTAAAGTGGCTTCAAGACTTTGATCAAAAGCTGAGTATCATAGGTAGATTTGTCCAGAACATCCTCCATTTTGTCTAACACAATTCACAACTTCAGGAATTTTGCAGACAAGAAGCAATCCAACACAATTCAGCTAAACTTAGGCCACCTTCAGCTAGAATGATTACCGAAGCTTGATTCAAAGTCGATCGTTAAGGTTCAGCTATATCAATTGCAATTTCCAACTAAAATGAAACAGAGAAAAGCAATTCTAAACAGATTTAGCTAACAACCATAGTACAGCAAGCATCTAACCAGAAATTCGAAGCACTGAAAGTTTGCTTGAACGCTCTAAAACAAAAGATCTCAAGAATGTACCTC
Source organism: Simmondsia chinensis (assembly GCA_018398585.1). Taxonomy (NCBI): domain Eukaryota; kingdom Viridiplantae; phylum Streptophyta; class Magnoliopsida; order Caryophyllales; family Simmondsiaceae; genus Simmondsia; species Simmondsia chinensis. The sequence goes on from JAGTTD010000001.1 coordinate 22,563,931, forward strand.
AATCTGAAGATAATTTTGTAAGTTCAATCTGAATTCTTAAGCAAACGCAAGCTGACCAGCAGAACCACACACTGAACTGAAATCTTAACCTAATATAACCTGAACATAGCACTGTTAAAGAACCTGGAAAATTTAGCACAATTTCTTGATCTTACGCCAGTTGAACTGCATAACCTTGGTTAATTGCATCACAAACTGAAATTTTAAGCACAATTTCTTGAACAACACAACCTGATTAAGAATTTGATATCAACTAACTTGATCTAGTGATTTGCAATCAAATTGAACTTAATCAACTTAATCGGAAGCAATTCCATAAGCTCTAATACTACTGTTATGATTCAAGATAAATCTTGATCATAATCTAAGGTTAATAGAGTAAGAGATGAGGAAGAAGTGAAAGGAGATGAGAAATATAGAGAATTTAGATAGGAGAGAGAAGAGATATCAATATCATTCCACAATCCATATTACAATAGAAGGAACGGTACTTATGCTAATCTAGCTTAGAAAGATTACAAGAAAATAATCCAACAATACATTTCACCTAGACATGAATTAAACTACTATTACCTACCACTGAACAACACTAATAACCGACTTCCCCTCTTCACATATAAGCTATCGGCTAATACACTAAGAAATGGCTTAGTGTGACTAATATTAATGAATTAAACTACTTTATAATAACCAATGAATTATTACTACTTAATTCCATATGCCCCATCTTCTAGAATCATGATACTGTTACACTTCATTCTCATCTACATGATCTTTTTCAGTTAAAGGATTTAGGAAATTTGAAGTTTTTTGTCAGTCTTGAAATTGCCCGTAATTCGTATTTCTTTTGCAACATTGCGCATTCTTGAGGCTACCGGGTATCTAGGTTGTAAACTTGCATTAATGCCTATGGATTCTTCATGCCGTCTTTGTCATGATGACGGGCATCTTCTTCTTGACCTGTTTCGGTATCGCCATCTTGTTGGTTAGCTATTGTACTTGACTATATCTCTCTTGGATATTGCCTTTGTAATTGGAAACCTTAGCCAATTCCCAGACAGTCCTCACGATACCCACATGTTGGCCGCTCTTTGTGTCTTATGGTATCTCAAGGGAAGCCAGTGACAGGGACTATTCTTTCCGGCTTCTTCATCTTTAAGTATCAAAGGTTTCACGGATGCCGATTGGGCTACGTGTTCAGATACTCATCGCTTGGTTTCTAGATATTGTATTTTCCTTGGTGATTCTTTGGTTTCTTAGAAGTCCAAGAAACAAGCTACCGTCTCTAGATCTTCCACCGAAGTGGAATATTAGAGTTTGACTATTGCTTCTTGTGAAATCATCTGGCTTTGGGGCTTACTTTCTAATTTAGGTGTTTCCAATGCTTCACTAGCTCTTCTATTTTATGATAATAAAACTGCTACTTATTTGGCCCCATAATCCGATCTTTCATGAACGTACTAAACATCTTGAGGTTGATTTGCATTTCGTTCGTGGCAAGGTCTGATGCTTCTGATATTTACACATCTTTTTGTTGCTATTTTAGCTCTTTTGCACATGTTCAATTATCATTATATCTTGACTTTGGCCATTTTTATGTTTTATAGGTTTGAAAATTGAAGTTTCCTAAATGGTCAAATTTTAGTGTAAACGAGACAAAATTTGATTCGTAGGCACTTGAATGAACTCAATTGGGGAATTAGAGCCTGAAGCCAAGCTCCGCCACATTATCAACACCGTTGGCCCACATCACCAGGCCCATCAGCCCACACCCAACTTCCAGTAGCAGCCCACACCTGCGTCAAGCACTTTTATTGGGATGACTCTCACTTGTTTAAACATTGTGCTAACTAGGTAATTTGCAAATGCATCCCAGAGTGTGAGTATCATAGCATTTTATCTTTTTAGTCACTCACATGCACGTGGAGGACCTTTTGAAGGCCGTAGGACTGCTGCAAAAGTCCTACAATATGGTTTTTATTGGCCTATTCTGTTTAAGGATGCTCATGAGTTTTGTCTTGCATGTGAGCAATGTCAGCGCACAGGCGCATTGACACGTCGAGACATGATACCTTTGAACCCCGTTGTGATTGTGGAGATATTTGATGTTTGGGGTATTGACTTCATAGGTCCTTTTCCCTCGTCCTTTTGATCTGTTTATATGCTTGTGGGGTTGACTATGTGTCTAAGTGAATTAAGGCTATCCGTACTTGGACCAATGACCACAAGGTGGTCATGCATTTTGTTAAGGACCTCATTTTCAACTGCTTTGGTACCCCTATAGCACTCATTAGTGATGGTGGTGGTCACTTCATTCATAGATCATTTGAGGCACTTCTTAGGAAGTACTTAATGCATAATAAGGTTACTGCCCCATATCATCCCCAAACTAGTGGTCAAGTAAAGCTTTCAAACTGTGAGATCATGTCTATACTTGAGAAAATGGTTTGTCCCAGTAGGAAAGATTGGTCATTTAGGTTGAATGATGCCCGTTGGGCATATCACACCACCTACAAGGCTCCACTTGGCATGTCACCCTATAGGTTGGTCTTTTGGTACGGCGTGTCATTTACCTGTTGAGTTAGAGCACTTTGCTTATTGGTCCACTAGAGCTTTGAATTTTGACTTAAACCAAGCTGATGCTAACAGAAACCTTCAATTCAGTGAACTTAAGGAGTTAAGAAATGAAGCTTACAAGAATGCAAAGATTTAGAAAGCAAAAGCCAAGGCTTTTCATGATAAACATATATTGAGGAAAACATTTGTTCCTAATCAAAAGGTTCGGCTTTTTTAATTCTAAATTGAGTCTCTTTCCGGTAAGTTGAGGTCTAGGTGGGACAGTCCTTCTGTGGTTAAGTAGGTGTACCCTTTGGGCACCATTGAGATATGCCATCCAAAAGATGGTCATGCGTTCACTGTAAATGGTCAAAGGCTTAAACATGTAGTTGAGTTGGGTGACAATTTTGATCACTGGCCTATTGAAGTTGTCTCTTTGGTTGACACCATGACTGATGCTTGATCTTTGTAAGACCCATCGTGCCTAGCTGAAGGAGCAAAATTTAGCATTACTAGAAGGCAGCCTAGGTTTGTTATTTCTTGTTTTTAATTTAATTTTTGAACTAATTAGTTGCTTGGAGGCTTGTTTCTCTCTTTTTAGGTTCTTGTTCCGTGTTTTAGGAGCCATACATACTCGTTCACACCCATCCCTGATCATTGCCTCGTTAGTTTGTATGGCCTCACCTCTTTCTTGTCCTTTAATATGCTTTATATTTTCACATTGCGGACAATGCATCATTTAGTTGTGGGGGTAAGCCCATTTGCATGTGCTCATTTTTGGTCAAATTTTGAACATTTTATTTGTGCATTTTGAGCGTACAGTACAACCTTTTAGTCAAGTTTTTCCTTGAATGATGCATATGTAAGAATAAATATGTCTTATAGCAAAATTTTCCTTGAAAAATTACAGTAAAATAGACTAAAAATATAGTAACATTAATAGAAAAAATACTACTGGAAAAATTACTGGAAAATTTAGCTGAAATACCGCAGGAAAATAACAGGAAAATTGCAGCTATTTTCTTCTTAAAAAATATTGTAAACTTACAGCCCAAAACAGTAAATTTAAGCTTAAATGAAGAAGAACGCATCAGCAAGAATGGCGGAAAAAGACGCAGCGAAATTAGCAACTAATAATATTTAAACACAACAATCAAATAAGTATTGTCGTAAGAGGAAAAATCAAACACAATACCGAAGATACCGTGCCGTGAGAAGTACCACTGTCCCAAAAGACGATTTCGCCGTTGCTTCGGTGCAAACAGTGTTACCGGCGACCGCCCTCCAGGATTTACACGGTCTGACTGTTAACGTGCACTCGTTAATCGCTGGGTAGGAGTGCCCTAGAACTTTGCCCAAGAATTTTGATCAAGAGAGAGAGAAAGCCGAAGAGAAGAGGAGAGAGATATGAAGATGTTTTGTTGATTGTGTTTTTTCTACATGTTTCTGTAAGCTGCCAAGTACTGTATTTATACTAATGGTGAGGATCAGACCTGGAATAATGGTGATTAATGTGATGCTCCAAGGACTAGAAACACCCAGCAGGATATATTACAACATTTAAATGGAGTCAAACGGCTTGAATTTTGCAGTAAATTCAATTATGTATTTTTTCGTAAAATAAATATACCCGTTAACAACAAGATCACCCACACCCTCGCTCTAGCACGGCACGACACGGTGGGCGGCGCTCGCGCGTGTGGTTCCCACTATTCTCTCATCCATAACTTAATTCAAATGAGTTGGGGGGCAAGTACCCATATAAACTCTACCAACCCCCCTTATTTTTTTCCATGTGGGATAGGGACTCTTATCATTTTTCCAATGTTTGATGTAATTTTCCCATAACATTTAAGTTTTGCTTGTATCATTTTTCTAACAATTCCCCATAAATGATACAAGCGGAAGAGAAAGATAGGAATAGATTGGGCAAAGGGAGTTTTGCTCTTTAGTGCCGATGTCTTGCGACTTGAATCGTCACCTAGTGCAACCCAACTTTAGGACCAACATCTTGCAAGGTGACTTTCGTCTTGAACCTCACAAGGGTTGTATAGTCTTCCACTTGGACACACACCAAACTCTAGATCTTGACGACCCCTGCGATTTGACGCGTTTTATCGGCCATGCGCTCGTCCTGGATATTCATAGGCGCTCTAGAAGGCAAGTCTCAAATCCTTCATAGGGAGCGGCCAGACTCCCACACCTATATAGGTAGATCCCATCAAGTCTGTGTTACCGCACACCACCAAACATATGGATATGGGTCCATTAAGAGCTAACGCTCATCCTCACCTCTTGGTAACATACAGACAGTGTCCATCAAGTGCAAGTCTGGCTTACATCACCAAACATATGGCTATAGACCTATCTCCGCACTGCCACACCATAGGGAGGGACAACATAAAACACAGTGCATTTCTCGATTGAAACTATGACTTTTCACATTGAACCTATTTATACCAAGTTGGATACATCATAGTTTATTCATGAATAGACTTTAATCCCATCCCCCTCGATGTTTCTACAATCATTTTACGACAAAGGCCTTTTGTCAATGGATCCACAAGATTCTTTTTAGACTTTACATAGTCTAGTGATATCACTTCACTTTCTAGTAGATCTTTCACGATCTTATGCCTGAGATGAATGTGTCTCCTCTTGCCATTATAAACCTTGTTCTTAGCCACATCAATTGCAGCTTGACTGTCACAGTGAAGTGATACTGATAAAGCTGGAAGCCCCCACAATGGCACGTCTCCTAATAAACGTCTTAGCCACTCGGCTTCATGACCTGCCAACTCAAGAGCAATAAACTCAGATTCCATAGTAGACGTAGCAGTACAAGATTGCTTAGAGGATTTCGCAGATATAGCACCTCTAGCTAGTGTGTATACATACCCACTAGTGGAGTTAATTTCGTCATTATCAGACACCCAATTGGCGTCGCAATATCCTTTTGATATAGCGGGAAACTTTCCATAGTGAAGTCCCCAATCCATAGTTCCTTTCAAATATTTAAGCAATCTTTTTAATGCGTTCTAATACTTTTGATTAGGATTATGTGTGTATCTACTGAGTCTACTTACAGCTTATGCAATGTCAGGTCTCGTATGCACTTCCAATTATTTTGGCATACTCAGATTGGCACATAGCAACACCTTTATATTTAGTTAGATGTACACTGGGATCATAAGGTGTTCTTACAGGATCAGTATTAACCATGTTAAACTTTCTAAGTATCTTCTCAACATAGTGAGACTGGTTTAGGCTTATGCCTTCAGGAGTTCTCATAATTTTAACTCCTAGAATCATGTATGCCTGACCCATATCTTTCATATCAAATTTAGAGCATAGAAAGATTCGTTTCACTAACAACATTCAAATTCGTGCCAAATATCAGCATATCATCAACATATAGACAAACTATTACACATCCATTTGAATTAGATTTAGAATACACACAAGAATCACCGTTGTTTGCAAGGAAATTATTAGCTACTAGCACGCTATTGAATTTCTCATGCCACTGTTTAGGTGCCTGTTTGAGACCATATAGAGATTTTATAAGTTTACAAACTTTATTTTCATTATGAGGAACAATAAAACCCTCAGGTTGCTCCATGTAAATCTCTTCGTTTAGGTCATCATTAAGAAATATTGTTTTAACATCCATTTGATGCACAACTAAATCATGAATAGATGCAAGGGCAATTAATGTTCTGATCGTGGCTATTTTAGCGACAGGTGAGTAAGTATCGAAATAGTCTAACCCCTTTTTCTGGGTGTAACCCTTAGCCACTAATCTCGCCTTAAACTTGTCTATTGTCTCATCAGCCTTCATTTTCTTTCTAAAGACCCACTTACAACCTCTAGGAAGGTCTACCAATTCCCATGTGTGATTACTTAGAATTGATTCTAGTTCGCTTTTAATAGCTTCTTTCCAAAAGGTAGAATCAACAGATCTTATAGCCTCATCATAGGTTTTAGAGTCTTCCTCTAACATATAGACACTTGCAATTTCTTCATTTATGAAGTTATCTTCTGAAAGGAAAGTGGTAACAAAATCAGGTCCAAAGTTGGTTTCTTTCCTAGCTCTTTTACTCCTTCAAATTTCGGGAATGTCTATATCGTTAGTATTATCATGATTAGCAGTTACATTATGAGAAGGCAAACTAGTAGGTTGTGCATCATTAGATTTCAAGCGAAATATATGTTCAAAGAATTCAGCATCTCTATATTCCATAATGCTACCACATGCATATGAGTTAATAGATCCTTTGATCAAAAAATGATAAGCAGCACTGTGATGAACATACCCGATAAAAATAGAATCAATAGTCTTAGGTCCAATTTTACTCTGTTTAAAGTCAGGTAATCCAACCTTGGCTAGACACCCCCATATTTCAAGTATTTTAGATTAGGTGCATAACCTTTCCACATCTCGTATGAGGTTTTATCTAGCTTTTTGTGAGGAACTCTATTCAGCACATGACATGCAAATAATATCGCCTCCCCCCACATGTTATCAGGTAGTCTAGAGCTAATAAGCATAGCATTCATCTTACTTTTTAAAGTTCTATTCTTCCTTTTTGCGACACCATTAGATTGTGAACAGTAGGGAGGGCTTCGCTCATGTATTATTCCATTCTCCTCACAAAATTTTTCTAGAGAAGTGGGATCATATTCTCCTCCTCTATAGGACCTAACTCTTTTTATTTTCCTTCCTTGTTGATTTTCTACTTCAGCTTTGTATTTAACAAACGTTTCTTCTGCTTCATCTTTAGTACTTAAGAGATATACCATTGAGTATCTAGAGTGATCATCTGCAAAGGTCATGTAGTATCTTTTTCCACCTCTACTCATTTGGCTTTTAAAGTCTCCTAAGTCACTTTGAACTAGCTCAAGAAGATCTGATTGTCTCTCAATTGATTTAAAGCGCTTTTTAGCATATTTAGCTTCTACACATACTTCACACTTATTAAAGCTGATATCACTGAAGCTAGGGATCATGTTCATTTTCTTAAGTCGTTTAATTGATTCAATACTTATATGTCCTAAGCGAGCATGCCACAATTTAAGAGATTCAACAATATAAACAGAAGAGGTACTAGCACTGTTATTCATGCAAACAGCGTCAAGGACAAAAAGACCACCATTACAAAATCCTTTACCCACAAATTCCCCATTCTTAGTTAGGACTAACTTTTCAGAGTCAAAGGACAATTTTAAACCAACTTCAATTAAAAGCCTACCCAAGATCAAATTCCTACACATATCAGACACATGCAGCACATTTATTAAAGTAAGAAACTTTCTAGAAGTGAGTTTTAAAGAAATCTTCTCTTTTTTGAGGATTTGTGTAGCTGCAGAATTGCCCATATAGACCACCTCTCTATCGAATATTTTCTGGTATTTCTGGAACATGTTTCTGTTTGTGCAGATATGCTTGGTAGCCACGGTATCCACTATCCACTCAGTCATGTTGTTTACCAGGTTCACCTCTGAAACAACAGCTACAATATTCTTCGCTTCTACAAGGTGGGCTTTATGCTTTGGGTCTTTTGGCTGGTTCCTTTTACTTCTGCAATTCTTGGCCATATACCAGGATGGGTGACCTCCTAGGATGTCCTCACCCTCAGGCTGGGAGCACTGGGAAACAACCTCTCTTCAGGTTAACACCCTGAAGGGGGAAGGCTGCGTACATACGTCCCCCCAGGCCTTGCGTAGGCGGGAGCCTTTGAGGCACTGGATATGTTCTTCCCTTTATTCTTGAACGTGTCAGATGTACTAGGCCTAGCTTCGACACTGTTAGCTTTAGATTGGTCGGAGTATGAGTACCCCATGCCCTTAAGCCTGTCCTCTTCTTCAATTTTCAAGTTGTTCACTAAGTCCTCTAATGTCAAGTCCTTCTTTTTATGCATAAGTAGGCTTCTGTAATCCTTCCAAGAAGGTGGAAGTTTTTTTATTAAAAATATATGCTTGAGTTATATCACAAATTTTAAGGCCTTCTGACAACAGAGTAGTTACTATGTTTCATATTTATGGATTTGATCAATGATTGGTTTATTGTCCACGAATTTGAAATCTCACCACTTACTAACCGCATATTTTCTAGTTCCTGCGTCATCAACCCCATATTTTTTCTGTAAGGAATCCCAAATTTCTTTTGCCGTGGTTAATTTTACATAAATATCAAAGAGCCCATCACTCATGTAATGCAGCAAATTTCCTTTACACGTTCAGTCGTCTATGGTGAACTTTTCTTCATAAGCTTTTTTCTCGTTTTCATCTTTAGGTGCTTTGTTATCAAAAAGTACGTAATCAATACATACTTATTGTACGAAAAATAAAATTTTTTGGGACCACCTTTTATAGGTCTTCCCGTCAAGGGGCTCAACGTTAGACATGTCGGGAAGAGGTAATTTGGTTGCCATGTTTAAATATGACTAAGTGAAATAAATTGTCGTTTAGATTGTCAGAATAAATATGTCTTACAGCAAAATTTCCCTTGAAAAATTACGGTAAAATTAATGGAAAAAATACTGCTGGAAAAATTACTGGAAAATTCAGTAGAAATACAGCAAGAAAATAACAAGAAAATTGCAGCTATTTTCTTCTGAAAAATACTGTAAACTTACAGCACAAAACAGTAATTTTAAGCTTAAATGCAGAAGAACGCATCAGCGAGAATGGCGGAAAAAGACGCAGTGAAATTAGCAACTAATAATATTTAAACATAGCAATCAAATAAGCAATGTCGTAAGAAGAAAAATCGAACACAATACCGAAGATACCGTGCCGTGAGAAGTACCACTGTCCTAAAGGACGATTTCGCCGCTGCTTCGGTGCAAACAATGTTACCGGCGACCGCCCTCCAGGATTTACACAGTCTACCTATTAACGTGCACTCATTAATCGTCGGGTAGGAGTGCCCTAGAACTTTACCCAAGAATTTTGATGAAGAGAGAGAGAGAAAGCTGAGGAGAAGATCTGGAATAATGGTGATTAATGTGATGCTCCAACGACTAGAAACGCAGAGCAGGGTATACTGCAACATTTAAATGGAATCAAACGGCTTGAATTTTGCAGTAAATTCAATTATGTATTTTTTCGTAAAATAAATATACTAGTTAACAAAAAGATCATCCACACCCACGCCCGAGCACGGCATGGCGCGCGCGTGTGTGGTTCCCACCATTCTCTCATCCATGACTTAATTCAAATGAGTTGGGGGGTAAATACCCATATAAACTCAACCAAGCCCCCCTTATTTTTTCCATGTGGGATAGGGACTCTTATCATTTTTTCAATGTTTGATGTAATTTTTCCATAACACTTAAGTTTTGCTTGTGTCATTTTTTTAATAGCATATGTTAGAAGGATGGATAGGATTGATTGTCTACTTCCTTCTCTCAATTCCATGAAGTCAAATGATTCTTCTCTATACTTGTTTGTGAGTATTGTTGATCATTGTTAATATTAATGGTTTCTACTCATGCTGCGCGTGTACTCACTATGCATTGGACCTTCTTATTGTGGGAAATCTGAAAAATTTTGAGTAAACAATCTTATAAGTCTTGATTTTTGTATGGTTGCCCTATTGGCTTATCCTAACCCTTGTCCCTTGATGCTATGTAAAGTACTTGTCAATCAATGTCAATTGTAATGTTAAGGTACTTGTTATGCAAAAGTCCAAAAGTTGGATAAAGAAAAAGAGAGGAAGCGAAAGAAAAAGAAAAGAAAACAGAGAAAAGAAAAAAAAGATTTTCCTCTAAAGAAAATGAAGCAAAAAAAGAAAGCAAAAGAAATTGGGAATTGATGTGCATTCATGATTAAGTTGTTCTTCCTTTGTGCTATATCGAGATTAAAACGATGAAAAGTGGTCACTCATATAGCCCTTAGAATTCTCTACGTATGGGCAAGTGTTTAGGTGATTTAATGGTGTGGGTATACAAAATCTTGGTATAGAATTTGAGAAGATTCCTCGGCATGAGAACCCATTCGCTTCCATTTGTGTGCTTAAAATGCTTGAGTAGTATCCATTAGTTGATACATGGTTAATGAAATTGTATGATGAGTTTTGAAGTTCAATCATTTGAATTCATGGAATTGAAGAATGCTCTAGACGATTTAATCTTGTTTTGAATTATAATGTATGTGTTAATCTTGGAAGATGTGGTGAAGGTTTTGGAATTGGTATCTTAGAAAAACCCAATTAATTAGATTTTGGATATTAAATAAATAAAATTATTTTATTTATTTATTGTTTGATTATGTTTTACGAGTCAAACATGCTTGTGATTGTTTTTTAAAAACGTTCCATGATATGGACATGGTCCAAGATGATATGTCTGGTTTAGTTTAAGTGGTTCATGATATTGAACCACAGATAAACTTAGATCAAACTAATGAGATGTTGTCAAAGTATGTTTGTAGTCGGTGATAAGTTTGGACAACTTGTCTGATAAGACTATAATATGATACTTTTGATGACTTGTCTTGGTCAAGTGGATAGGGATCCAAGAGTATCATGTTAGTGTTATCAATAAGATTGGAACACTAAGAAGATCATTTGAATTAGTTGTTTATTTAACTGCTATAAAAATAATTAATTCTGTTAGATGATAACTTTAAATCTAGAAAACAGTCTGAACTCTTGCATGAATTGTTCGTTGCTTTGATGTGCTAAAAGGATTAGTTAAAGTGCGTTGACTTGAATCTTACATACATTGGAGTGAGGCGGGAATAGTTGTTTTACATGGAATCGATAGTCTTAAACGAGATAAAGATATCCCCTTAGTCGATTCGCTAGCATATGAATATATTCTGGAATCTTTGGCCAAAGTATTCCATATGTTTGACATTTGAAATTAATATAGAAATTGTTTTTTTATTATTGAATTGTTCGAGAAGGGCAAAATGGGAACTACGGCGAAAGACCTGAGAAAAGTAACGGTAGTAGTTAAAGTTACTTTTGCTCACAAATATCTACTAGGGCGGTTAATTGTCACAATAAAAGTTATTTGTGAAATTCTTGAGGAATATATTTAATTCTAGAGTGTAGTAGAATTTATTTAGTGGAATTAAGTTTTACTAAATGGTAATCAATTATTATCATAAGATGATAATCAGATTTGACCTATTTGGAGTTAGAGTTATATTGTCCTTGAAGTCCCTTTGAAAGCCTCAACTTCAGTATTGTTTGAAAGTATTTAAATTGAATTCATGGGATAAATTATTTGTTCATGAAATGAATAAATTAATTTTGCTAAACATAATTTATGAGATGACTTATTTAATCATAACATGAATAAATTTATTCTACCATATAATATTCATAAAACAAATCTTATACATATGGGAATTTAAATAAAAAAGAACTGCAAAGGGTTAGATCCGCGTGACCAAAAATGGGCCAAACCAACGCCGCCTACTATAGCTATCCATATGCAACAAAATGGACGAATGGTAAGATGACATGTGTCACTCTAACCTAGGCTGGATCAGCTATCTGCTTGCGATGCTGATGGCCTATTAGAGGTCGCCACATGTTAGTATGTTTGCTTATAAATATGCTATGAGTTTTTGGGCTAAAAATAAGATTAAAGTTTTGTTTGGATTTTGGAACCTGGTTTTCTCCCATAACGAAAATTCTAAAATTGTTTTAGGTTTTCTAAATTAATGTTTAGCATAATTTTTCTAAAAAAATGTTTTTGGAAAGATTAAAAGGAAAAAGTTTGTTCCAAAATTTTTCATAAAATAAATATTTTGGGATCCCACACTCCTGGTACTAGAAGAGGTCATTGTAAAGAAGACCTTGAGGTGTTAAGAATTCTTCTACCAATTTCAGATGTTCAAATTGGAATCGGATTCGTGCTTCAGGTGTGTCTAAATTAAGTATTTGATATTTAATTTATTTTTTTCCTTTTTTCGTTTATTCCACATACTATGTTTATACTTGTTTAATTCGATGTTTTCGTTTGTTATATTATTAATCTATTAGAGTAAGATATAGATCTAATTAAATAGTTTAATTAGATCAGGGCTTCATATTTAATATTAATAATTTTAAACTTGTTTTTTGTTGTGCCCGCTATAGCCAATCTAGGGAAAAGTTTTTAAATATGTTCCCAATAGAAGGTTGGGGTAGTTGGTCGCTTGAGTCTTTGTGTCTATCCTATTCCTTACTCGATAACTAGCAAATGTTAAGTGTGGGGGTGTTGATGCATCTCATATTTACGCATCTTTTAGGTTGTTGGTTTAGCTCTTTTGCACATGCTCAATTACCAATATCCTAACTTGGCCATTTTTATGTTTTATAGGTTTTAAATTTAAAGTTTTCTAAATGGTCAAATTTTAGTGAAAACGAGACAAAATTCGATTTGTAGGCACTTGAATCAACTCAATCGGGGATTGGAGCCCAAAGCCGAGCTCTGACACACTGCCGACACCGCTGGCCCGCATCACTAGGCCCATCTACCCACGCCTAACCTCCAGCAGCAGCCCACACCAGAGTCAACCACCTCCTGATGTCCAGTCCACACACCAGCAAGCCCAGCGTGTCTCTGCGCAGCCCAGCTCACCTGCGTCCTGCTGAGGCCCAGCACCTCAGGCCCTCGTTCGACACCACCAGCCTGTGTTCTGCTCTAATCCATTCCTCCAGCACTTGCCTCGGCTCAGCCCAACACATCCAAGCCCATCTCTGCCTAGGGTCTAGTAGCAGGGGTGATCGATTAAAGAGAAGGGAGAATTTCTCAATTGACCACCGCTTCGTCCTCTATTATTTCCGAATTTACGTCTTTCTCCTGCACTTTTACTTTTTCTTTTTCTCTAAATTGGATGTAAGTAATTTGGCGTGAGATTAACATGGGCTCGTTCATCTCCTCCTTCATTAGATCATCCTTGATGGAAAGCTAACTTGCTTTCTGCGATTAGATGAACTCTTAGTCTTTTATTCTTGAATTGCTTTTAATTTTGGGATAGTTGATTATGTCATATGAATTACTTGATTGTGAGAAATACCTAAAGTATTACATTTTTATCGATTATTCAGTTGAGATGATGATTGAGTTTATAACCTTTGATCGTTATTGATATTTATAAATTAATTCTTTGCGCTTGTAGCCTTAGGATTAATTTATCAAGCTATAGTTTTCACCAAATTATTGATTAAAGCCTATCTTACTTATGCTTTAGTTAGATAGGGTCAATACGTGATATTAACAATATTACCTCAGTAGGCTGAAGTTGGTAGCTTAAACTACTACCAGTGTAACAATCAATAATCCCAAATTAAAAGTCAATGCAAGAGTAATTGGCTAATCATGGATTCAAAATCCTTCCGCATACTTTTTCCTTTAGAAGTTAAATACTTTTGTTTAATCGTCGTTTCCTTATAGTAGTTATCACACAAATTCTCAATTTTACTCGAATCCATCTAAGTAATAGGATGGATTTATGTACTCTTAGTCCTTGTGGTTCGACTTTCTCTCGCTCTAGACTTCAATTAAGAGGTGTTTAGTGCATAGGATTTTATATTAAATTTTGATTGACATAGAAAAACACATCAGGAGTTTGGCGCCGTTGCCCTGGACTAGGCAAAGTTGGTGGTTTATTTCGTGATTTTCTTTGATTCTAACCGTAGGTTTTCTTTGGTTTTATTTTTAGTTTTCGTGATTTTGATTCCTTTTAATTTTGATTTAAGTTTTTTTTGATTGTTTTCTGTTACCATTTTCTTTGTTCTTTTTAGATTTGATTTAGGTTTTTCTTTTCTTTGATTCTTTTTAGTTCTTAAAGTAGGATTTTTAGTGTTTGGATTAGGATTTTTTTTTTTGCTTAGGATTTTCAGTTTTTGATTGAATTTATCTTGTTTTTGTTTAGTTGCCAGGATTTTTTTAAAAGGATTTTTAGGGTTTTAGTTTTTGCTTGTTGCTCGTGTTTGCTAGTTTGCGTGGTTTATTTGTCTTTCTTTTTAAGTGTTTTGTTTTGTTTATTTGCTAGATTTTTTTTTGCTTTGTTTTGTTACTTTGATTTGGCAATGGATGAACAACCTTGTGCCTTTATGGAGTATTTTGCTCCCACCACATACGGCTTACGTTCATGCATTAGGTTGCCACCCATTGCCCAACAGCTTGAGCTTAAGCCAACCGCCATACAGATGCTTTCCTTATTCCAAGGCTTAGGTAATGAAAACCTATATAATCATTTGGACAGTTTCATGGAGGTTTGCTCTACCTTCAGAATTTCTAATGTTAGTTATGACCCCATCCTACTTCGTAGTTCTCCTTTCTCTTTGAAGGATAGACCAAGTATTGGTTAGGCACTTTACCTAGTGGGACGATTAGTACATGGGCTCAAACGCAACAAGAATTTTTTAAAGAAATTCTATCCCATGTAAGACTAATACTGCCAGAAGAGCCATTAATACCTTTTTTTTTTTTTTTTGATCATCAGCCATTAATACCTTTGTCCAATTGAGTTCCATGAGAGTTGGGATAGGTTTAGGGAACTTTTGAGAGCTTGTCCACATCATTCTATCCCTAAATGACAGCTTGTCCAAATTTTTTACTATGGTTTGAATGAGAAAGACCAACAAACTATCAATGCTTCATGTGGTAGTCAATTCCTTAGGAAAAATGAGGACAATGCGTGGAAACTTTTTGAACAATTGAATGAGAATTCACAACAAAATGTCGCACATGCACGTTTGAATATGGCTAGGCTAAATAGAGGAGTGCATGAAATTGCACGCTCTTCCATCTTTGATAAGAAAATAGACTCTCTTGTATCTTCTATGGAGCAACTTACTTCTTTGTTTAGGATGACATTAACTCCCTCTACTTTGCCCAATGCATCTAATGTACCGAATTTGCATGATGTGTGTTCTATGTGTTCTAGTGTTTCTCATTCCACACTTGATTACCCCTTTGTTTCACCTCCTTACCTCCAAGAGAAGTTCGGATGGTTTCTCTTGTATGTATTCGAGTATGGATCATTCCTTGAAAATCCTTGGGCCGCATTAACTTGTTCCCACGAACACTCAACAAAAGATGAAGCATGTTAGATCCTTTCTAGGTCGTGCATGTTTCTATAGGAGATTCATAGAGGACTTTTGGAAGTTAGCTAGACCATTGACTAGCTTGCTAGCTAAAGACATACTATTTGAGTTTGATGAGTCTTGCTTAGAAGCTTTTCCAAAGCTCTGGTCATTACTTGTTTTGGCCCCTATTATGCAGCCACACGTTTACTCTCTCCCTTTTGATATTACGTGTGATGCTTCTACTTTTGCAATAGGTGGCGTCTTAGGTCAAAGAATGAATAAAGTGCCTCATGTCATCTACTTTGCTAGTAATACCCTTAATGGTGCCCAACGCTATTACACCACCATTAAGAAGGAGTTGCTAGCTGCTGTGTTTACTCTTGTCAAGTTTCGTTCCTATCTTTTGAGGTCAAAAGTTCATATCTATTCTGACCCTGCTGCATTGAAATATTTGCTCTAAAAGAAAGAAATGAAACCTAGACTCATAAGATGGATTCTTCTACTACAAGAGTTTGACATTAAGATAAGAGATAAGAAAGACGTAGATAATGTAGTAGCTGACCATCTTTCTAGGATTTACTTTGAGCATCATGATTCATCTGTTGCATTGCATGACTCCTTTCCTAACGAGTAGCCTTTTGCTGTCAGGTTTGCAGATATTGTTAACTTTCTTACTATAGGTAAGATTCCATCTACTTGGTCAGAGCAAGAATAGGATAGGTTTTACTCTCCAGCACTTGCCTCGGCTTAGCCCAGCACATCCAGGCTCATCTTTGCCTAGGCTTAGCAACAGGGGTGATCGACCCCGCCTAATCTCACCGTTAAAGGAGATGTGTATGTTGCCATGATCTCCGAGGTGAATATGGTTGGGAACACGGCCGAGTGGGTTGTAGATACTGGTGCCGCAAGGCACATTTGTACCAATAAGGACCTATTCAATGAATATGAGAAAGCTACTGATGGGAAGAAGGTTTACATGGGAAATTCCAGTTCGGTCCCTGTTCTCGACCTTAAAGTGAACTCTAGAAAAACTATGTTTTTGCTTAACGTGCTGCATGTTCCTGATGTGAATAAGAATTTAGTCCCGGGGCGTTGTTGAACAAAGTAGGCTTTAAGTTAACCTTTGAGTATGACAAGTTAATTCTCACTAAAAATACCAACTTCGTCGGGAAAAGGTTTTGTAATAGTGGTTTGTTTGTACTTGATGTGATGAATGAGAATGTTTCTACTTCTGCTTATATAGTTGAGTCTTTAGATGTGGCATGCTAGACTTGGACATGTGAACTTTAATACGGTTAAGAATCTTAAGCAAATGAGTTTAGTCCCTAATTGTGATCCAACTGAACCTGATAATGTGAAATATGTGTCGAGGCCAAACATCCAAAGAAATCATTTAACAAATCA
The DNA here is from genome assembly GCA_018398585.1 of Simmondsia chinensis. Taxonomy (NCBI): domain Eukaryota; kingdom Viridiplantae; phylum Streptophyta; class Magnoliopsida; order Caryophyllales; family Simmondsiaceae; genus Simmondsia; species Simmondsia chinensis. The sequence continues at coordinate 22,580,930 of JAGTTD010000001.1, forward strand.
GTTGAAAGGACTTCGAGCCTACTTGAGCTAGTGCATTCTGACCTAGGTGACTTTAAGACCACCATGAGTAGAGGTGGAAAAAGGTATTACATCACATTTGTAGATGACCACTCGAGATTCACTAAGGTTTATCTCCTAAGTACCAAAGCTGATGCTGAGGAAGTGTTTCTGAAATATAAAGCTGAGATTGAGAACCAACTAGACCGGAGGATCAAGAGTATTAGGTTGGATAGAGGAGGTGAGTATGATACTACCTTCCTCAAGAAACATTATGAGAAACTTGGCATAGTTCATGAGATCTCAGCCCCTTAGACACCTCAATAGAATGGTATAGTTGAGAAGAAAAATAGAATTCTAAAAAAGATGATGAATGTCATGCTTATTAGCTCAGGCTTACCCTTGAGCTTGTGGGGGAAAGCCATGTTGTATGCTTGTCATGTACTAAATAGGGTTCCACATAAGCAGTTGGATAGAACCCCTTATGAAATGTGGAAGGGCTACGCACCTAACCTGAAATACTTGAAAGTGTAGGTATGTCTGGCTAAAGTAGGAATTCCTAAATTTAAAAGAAGTAAAATTGGTCCTAAAACTGTGGATGCTATCTTTGTTGGTTATGCCATGAATAATGCTACCTATAGATTCATGCTTTTGAAACACTTGAGCCCTGGGCTTGATATGATAATGGAATCTCGAGATGCTGAATTCTTCGAGAATAAATTTCTCATGAAAGATTCTATGCCTGCTTCATTACCTGATTATATGCCGGTTGCATCTGTATCATCATCTAGTCATGCGCCCCCTAAGCTCGAGGCTCAAGAACTTAGAAGAAGTAAGAGGGCTCGAACTGAGACTAGCTTCGGATCAGACTTCACCGCTACTTTCTTATCTGAGGATCGTGATTTTGATGAACATGCTTTGAATGCATTGATGCAAAATGAAGATCCCAAAACTTTTGATGAGGCCATGAGAACCATAAATACTCCTTTTTGGAGAGAGAACGAGTAACAACACTTATGTGTTAGTGGACCTTCCTAGAGGATGCAAGCCTATAGGGTGTAAGTGGGTGTTTAGAAAGAAACTAAGGATTGATGGGTCCATAGGGAAATTCAAGGCCAGGTTGGTGGACAAAGGTTACTCCTAGAAAGAAGGAATTGACTTCTTTGATACTTACTCACCCATAACAAAGATTGCCACTGTGAGACCCTGTCAGCACTAGAGTCCGCACATAATCTTGTAGGACGACAAATGGATATAAAGACCGCATTCTTGAATGGTGATCATGTGGAAGAAATTTTTATGGAACAACCCGATGGGTTCGAGATTCCTGGAATGGAGCATAAGGTGTGTAAACTTGTAAAGTCTTTGTATGGACTTAAGCAAGCTCCTAAACAATGGCATCCAAAATTTGATTGTACCTTGGTCACACATGGTTTTGTGGAAAACAATGGTGATGCCTATGTGTATTCTAAGCATGTTGATAATGACTGTGTGATTATCTGTTTGTATGTTGATGACATGCATAGTTTTAGAATGAGTTTGAATGCTGTAAATGATACCAAGTCTTTCTTGAGTACATGTTTTGATATGAAAGACCTAGGCGATGTGATACTTGGGGTTTAAATAACTAGAACACCTGAGGGTTTAACCTTGAGTCAATCCCATTACGTGGAGAAAATCTTGAGGAAGTTTGGTCACTTCGATGACACACCTGCTAAAACTCCATTTGACCATAGTGTTCATTTGATGAGAAACATAGAAGATAGTGTATCACATACTGAATATGGTAAGATAATTGGTAGCATAATGTTCTTGATAAACTACACTCGTCCTAATATTGCCAATGACATTAGTAGACTTAGCCGTTACACACGTAACCCTAGTGATGAGCACTGGAGTGCCTTGAGAAGGCTGTTAAGGTATCTTAAAGGTACCATTAATTGGGGTTTACACTATAAAAGGTTCTTTGCTGTGTTAGAGGGATGCTATGATGCGAATTGGGTGTCTGATTGTGATGAAATTCATTCTACTAGTAGTTATGTATTTGTGCTTGCTAATTGTGCTATTTTGTGGAAATTATCTAAACAAACCTGTATTGCTAAATCGACCATGGAGTCAGAATTTATTGCTCTTGAGATGGTAGGTTTGGAAGTTGAATGGCTGAGGAGTGTCCTAAGAGACGTTCCATTGTGGGGGAAACCCGTGCCTTCAATGTCGTAGCACTGTGATTCATAGGCAACCATTAGAGTTGCTCAAAGTGAGGTTTATAATGGCAAGCAGAGGCATATTCACCTTAGGCACGGTGTCGTGAGAAATTTGATCACGAACAATGTGATCTCACTCGAATTTGTGAGGACTGAGAAAAATCTGACATATCCTCTAAGAAAAGGCCTTGTAAGGAAATTAATAAATGAAACACCAGAAGAAGTGGTTCTCAAGCCCTTATGTGTGTCCTAATCTTGGCGGATACCCGTCTCGGGAGTTGCTTTGAATGTTCAATGGGTCAAATGAAGTCAAAGACGGGAAATTTGTGATAACCGCTTGAACCCTTCCCATGTTAGAATCTGCCGAACCTGCCATGACGGAGGTTAAGCTTAATGCTCTTAATGTCGTCCATAGCCCTTTGTGGTGGTGTGGGGCAGCACACCTGCTGAACACACCGGTACTGCCATGATGTGAGGCTGAGGCTTTGGCTCTTAATGATGTACATAGCCTTCTATGATGGTGCGAGGCAACGCACCTGATGGACTGTGGGGGTAGAAAGTCATCCTGTCTGGGGTATGGGTTTACTCTCTAAAGCAGTTCTGATACTGGGTTTCAGATTATTCTTGAGGGACCTCATACATCCTAATTGCGGAGTGCATTTCAGCCTCGAGAACCACATGAAGGGGTTTGGTATGCTCCTCACAATGACTGCTCATGGTTCAAGACCTTGTTCACCAATGGGTGGTTGTGGGACATACTTAGTTACTAGGTGCTATTTTAAGTCCAAAAGACAATAGCATCATCAAGTGGTGGTCTCATAGTTGAGTAACATTCTTTCTTTCCTTCCTTTCTCAAAATCAAACCACGTGAGGGATTGTTGGAATTTGGGGATAGTGTGCTTCAATTTTGGAGTCTTGTATTTTTGCCCCAATCCCCCATAGAAAATTTAGAGGAGGAGAGTCTGCCACACACCCGCGCGTGAGCCCACCCTGCTAAGCTGAGCTGGCTAGCATGTCACGGTATGGTGCGGTGCGGTGTGGACTTCTTCTAACCCCGACTTTTATTTTTACGACCTTTGTATTTGTGTAAGTAGTCATAAACAAACTCGTGATGAATCCTTGTTGTTGGGTTGAGCTCGAGGCCTTTGGCTCGGGCGTCAATTGTATCCTAGTTGACCTCGAGGAGTTGTTCGCACTCTAGGTCTCAAGGCTCGAGGCTACAAGCTCGAGCTCGAGTAACAGTTTTGACCACGTCTTTTCCTGCTCTTTCCTTAACTGATTTTTTCCATAATTGACTGGATTTTTAGGCTCTCCCATATCCTGTTTGAGGTGGATTTTTTGCCATGATATTTTTCTTGACCTGCAAGGAATTTATTCTATAAATACCGGGGTTTAAGGTTTTATTCAGATCACCAAAAAGCGCAGTTAGCACGAAACATAATCTTTATTGAAATTCTCCTTCTCCTTCACGGCTTTCTTTTTCTCTCAAATATTCTTTCCTCCGTTACTGAGCAAGTTGGGGCGTACTCCATCTTCCTGGAGTACACTGTTGAGGTGGGTGCCATGTTAACCCTGGAGGTCGGAGTGCCGTTCATCCCACTGTACCTTTGTGGGGGCATAAATGACTTAAGGCAGTGGATTCTTCACGGGGCAGCAATTTTCTTCGGTCAATTCTTTCCCTTCTATTAATCCTATTAAAGTCTTTTCTTTCATCGTTCTTGTAATCTCAAAATCAATTTCATTGTAATAAAAGAGTTATATTTTGGTCGCTCATTCACCTATTATGCCAACATGTCTGGCCTCTCTCCTCTTTGTCAAAAGAAATGGTATGAAACAATTAGCTCACACTCAGCTGGCTTATTAGAGCAATTTAGAACAACTTTTTCTCTCTCATAGTCATGTTAAAATCATGCATTTAGGGTGCAGCCTCAGTCAAACAAAAATGCTGCGCTTTTTAATGCGAGACTACCTTGATACATTTTGGACATGAAGTACCAAAATGTGATCTAGTACAATATGCCCTAGACAAGCTTGGAGAAGAATATATTTTAGTTGTAGGTAAATAGTCGATGTTCACGGGTGATAGTACTTTTGAACATTTCCCCATTTTCTTGATGATCTTGATGGGGGAATGATTGAGCCCCAAGTCTTCACCCCTATGGCCGACGTAGCAACCCAACTTGATCTTCAAAAAACAAAATCACTGGTCCAATCGTGACTAAGGCAAAGCTAAGGACGTCATGGCTGTTAGCATAAATCAGGACCTCAATGCCAATGTCAGTATTGTTAGGAAATATTTTCAAAAATATTCCTTATAACCGACTAGAGCAGCATAGTGGAATAATTTAAAATTCATAATTCTATTCTAAAGACCTCCAATCTAATAAACAAGAAATTAATGCATAAGTAGAAATACGAAAAATAAAGGAAAGCCTAAAAAAATTTAGGATTACCCGGAATGTAGACTGCAAATGTCCCCCAAGAAAAGCTACCAAGACCATGAGACCTTTTCCGCATTGGCCTCTTGATCACCCAAAGTGTAGGGCTCCAAAAAATATTTACTTAAGGAAAATTTTCAAAGAAAAATTTTCCATTTTAATTCTCCGAAAAATTAAATTTTCATAAAATTTTGGGATGCTAAACTCAACTTTTAGGACTTTTATTTAAAATTGGCTATTGGATAGAGAAAATATTGAAAGCTTAATGTTGGACGCAAAAGAAAAGCACCTGTGCAATTAAAATGACGTCGCTTGAAATGACCTAGAACAAAAACTTGAGCCATGTGTCAGAATGCGATTTTTGCCATGCCTTAACAATGCAGATAGCTAGGAATGGTGGCCAAGCTCTGAACCCACATCACCAGTGCCATGTGGCGACACCTGATTGGTGTGAGTCACGAGACACGGATGGCTGAAGAAGAAGCCCCAAGAGCATGGCACTACTTTGGCCGCAGACAACCTGGCCTCTCACAGCGTGGCACATTTCGCGTCATGATTGGTTGCATGTGAACGACGTAGATTCCTAGGCTTTTTTACACTTTTTTTCTTTTCTGTTTAAATTTCCACATGTATAAATTCTTCTCATAAATATTATTTGGTAAAATAAATTTATTTATCTCATGAATTTTGTTTAGCAAAAATAAATTTATTCATCTCATATTCATCTTAAATATTTCGAACCAATTTATTATTAGAGGCTTGTGAAGGGACCTCGCGGATAGTTTAATTCTAGCTCCAAATGAGGTCAAATCTAATTATCATCTCATGATAATATTTGATTACCATTAAGTAATATTTAATGCCACTAAAAGAATTAAATATAAATATTCAATTATCCCCAAATTAGTATTATATTGACGATCGACCCCCGTAATAAATACCCATGAGAAATTATAATTAAAAACTACCATAATCATATTTCTCATCGATTTTTCCTTAAGTTCCCAACTCACCCCTTTTCGAATAAGTGGGTAATACAAAATATACTTATCTTATTAATTCCAATGTTAAACACTTGGAACACCTTGGCAAAAGATAATGAATTTATTCGAAGGCTTGTGAATCAACTAAGGGGATGTCTATATCTCATAAGAGACTACAGATTCCATGTTGAATACCTATTCCCGCCACACTTTATGCCGTCACCTAATGTACGTAAGCTTTTGATCACTATCAAAGAGCTAACTTTTGAGTACACCAAAGCAATGAACACTCTATGCACTGGTTCAGGATGTTCTCAGGATTTAGATCTGTCCTTGTTTACAACCCAAACTTGAGGGAGTTGGGACGATGTTGTTTTGAGGTAAAACGTCATACGTATCACGTGAGGCCATCCTCGAGGGATGTTAGGCCTTTGGATGTTAAAACAATACCGTCTCAAGCCCCGCTGCATGAAGAGTTAAAATCCCTTTAGGGTATCAACCATTCGAGATGGTTAAAGAGGTAAAGGAGACTCAAGCTCAAGGGACTTCCTAAAAGGCTGTAAGACAGGCAATTCTGAAGCTCAAAATAGTTACTTGAAACGCAATTCTAGATACGTGGGCCTCAAGTCTATCCAACTGAATGCGGGGCATCTAGAAGGAATTACAACGAGTTATGTGGATGTGAAGCTTCCAGAAACACACTCAAGCACACAATTTTAGGACATGTTCAATGCCCATTCAGCATGCTAAAGAAGCATTGAGGCAGATGTGGGAAGCAATGCCGGAGAAATAGGATGCAACAGCTATTTTCATTTTTTATAAATGAAAGACGCTATTGTAGTTGCAAAGTGTCCAACACCACCATACAACCTTCTTCAAGTTTCTTTACAGCACACTTGTGTTTTTTACCTAGGAGTAGCATAATTTAGCCTAGCTTACCGTAACCTAGATCATCCTTATCTTGCTTTCTTCAGGGTAGTACAAAACTTCCAGTTTTAGTTATGAATATAGGGACGACAATGGGGTGGGGCGAGATGGGACGGGGTGGGTACAGGGAGTGCCTCCTCCATACTCGTACCTGCCACCCAAATCCATACTCATACCCGCTCCATTACGCATCACGAGTATGAAATGGATACCTATACCTGTCTTGGCGGGTACAAACTCATACCCATACTCGCCCCATTACACACGGGTATCCACTAACCCCCCCCCCCCCCCCCCCCCCCCCCCCCCCCACCCCCCCCCCCCACCGGTACTTGTCCTAACGTAGGTATAAAATAATTGTCCATGTCCGTCCATATTAATTACTTAATACTATTTTTTAAAAACTCAATTATATATTTTTTTATAATATCAATAAATAATTAAGTAATTGAATTTAAGCACATATTTTTGAATTTGAAAATTAAGAACATACGAAATGGAGCAGGTTTAATGGGTAAATAAGGCGGGTAGGATGGGTATGGAGCGGGACAGGATGGGTACAACACTATACTTGTACCTGCCCCATGCCCATGGCTGGTATGGGGCAGGTACACCCAAGCCATACCCGCTACCCACCTCACTTACACCCATACCTTCCCCAAATGGAGCGGACGCCCGCGGGTAACAGGTTTTACCTACCCTATTGCCATCCCAATATGAATACTCTATTTTAATTTGTTCCCATAATCGTTGAGTTGAGAATTGAGGCATCGGTTTAAGGCTTTGATGGCCAAGGCTTAACCTTGATTGCATTGGTCTTAACACCGGTATCACTGCTTATAAGTTAGGTGAACTTCGGTTTACGTTATTGTTTAAGGGCTTTGACTGCCATGGCTTGACCTTGATTGCGTTGGTCCCCATCTAGTAACCCAGATACGATTTGCTCCATCTTACTCTTGTCAAAATCTAATTCATTCGAGTTATAGCAAGTCAAGAGTGCTAGGCCTAAAAATCTGATTGAATCGGGCTTGTAAGTGGACTACTGAGCTCTTAAGTTTGTCTCTATCCCAATTCCTAACTTTTAAGTGTATAAGGAAATGTGTCTGTGGGCTTTGCTCCGTCATTGTGACTGCCACTTGAGTTATGTCCATATCCTTTAACTTTCTGTCATATATATGTAACAAAAAATTCACAATAATATCTAAAAAGTCTCATTCATTGACGCATAAGCAGAATCCACATTAGTTGCAAACCGAAGTCGGATTCACCAAAAGCATCATCTATTTTTCTCGAGAAGATGATTTTTTGAGGTCAAACATCTGTGGTCTAGAATTTAGGCTCGCTCTTATGTCGCTGCGATCCCTTTTTGCACGTTTGTTTGATTTGTATTTGCAGTGACTACACACATACGTTAAGCAAACAAAAAAAGCAAACAGTCATTTAAATAGAATGAATCATTTATTTCTGATAAAAGTAAAGAAATAAATAATCCAAGTAATCCAACTCAGTATTCTAATCTTATTGACAAACACTAACATAACACTTCTGGATTCCTATGCACATATGATTAAGACAAGTCATCCAAAGTATCATATTATAGTATTATCGGACATGTTAAAACTTATCACTAACTACCAACATACTTTGTAACCGTATGAAAATTTTGATTTAAGTCTATCCGCTGCTCAATCTCATTGACCACATAAACCAAACTTTGACATGTTATCATGGACTATGTCCATCTCATGGAATGTTTTTAGGATACAATTACACGTATGTTTAACTCATAAAACACTATTAGACTTTAAATAAATAAAATAATTTTGGGCTATTAACACCAAAGGTCCCTGTACTTTTCTTATTGTATCAATTTAGTCCTTGTACTTCTAATTATGTCAATTTAATCCATATACAATTAAAATGGTGTCAATTCTGTCCTTGGAGTAAAATGTATGCTAAGTTGTTAATGGCACTTTTAATGATTCGGCTATGAATTGGGTAAAATTTAGTGAATTAGTGAATTTGGAATGAATTACTTGCATCTAATGTGAATGTGCCTTTAAAAATTTCGTTAATAACTTAACTTAAATTTAACCAAAGGACTAAATTGCCACAATGAGAAACGTACAAGGACCTTTGATGTAAACAACGCAACAATTTTTAGTTCCAATAATCCCCCATTTGTGCTAAACTCAATTAACCTTGCATTGCATAACTATCCTCTAGAGATCTATTGACTATTACATTCTCAATACTAATGTCAAATTGTGTTATTCTTACCTTCACAAGCTTTAGATCTAGGTACCTATTTATGTTGAGTTTGATTTTTTATATATTATTTTTATGGACTTTATAACATGGGTACTTTGAGGTTTGATAATTTGTCATCTAGGTGCATGTACATTTTAGTATATATATATATATATATATATATATATATATATATATATAATAAATTTATTATTTTATTATCTAGATACCATCCAATGTAATCAAGTTTATATAAAAGTCTATCCAATTTTAGATAGAAATTGTTAATGTGGGATTTATTATCGTAATATATATTTGCCATGTTTTTTTAGAAATTTGACGAATTTAGAAATTGCTAATGTGACACAAATTACTGTAATATATATTTGCCATGTTAGCACTTTGGTATAATATTTGCTGAATTCCATTGAACATTTCCAAATTAGAGTGAAATGTAGTTATATATTATCAAAATCATATTCCATATTAGCATTATTACATGAAAATACATTCAATTATGATAGACAATACCAGCATATGAGCAAGTGCTAGATACCATATCGCGCTTAAAAAATTAGTTTATGTCGAGTTCAACGCTAAAAATATTTATTGATTGCATGGTTTTTTCTTAGCAAGTAAGTCGTATCAAGTAATAAAGAGTGAGCAGAGTATCATTCCCACTAGGATTGATTATTGACTGACAACCGAAATTAGTTGTTTTAGTGTCTTTGAAAGAACGCAATTTGTAGTTTTTGATATGTAATAAATAAAATGAAAAGAACTAAAGATGGTTACTAATTTTTTTTGAAAAGTTTTTTGATTTAAAAATATCAAAGGCATCTGATTTCACCTTGTTTCATCAATACGCCTTTCTATCCTCGGTATTCAAGTTGTTATGAAATAGAAAATATCAAACACTTCATTCTCATTTGACCACCTTGCCACCCATGCTTCACAAGTTGCAACAAGTTGCTATTTTTTTTCAATTTTTTTCAATTTGGCCGCCCAAAATCAGTCACTTGCATCAAGCTGAGGTTATTTATAAGTTGTTTAAGTGATTCTTGCATTTGATTTGTTCAAAGAACAGCCAAAAATTGCAAGTTATAACAGCTTGTATATGATCTTGTTCATCCTCCCTTAACCATGTAACTTTGATGTTTTTTGCCCCCTTTTTTTTTGCTTTTGTTTGATGTATCTTGCTTCCATTTGTTGATGTTGATGATAAAACTGCAAGAATTAGCATAAAATGAGTGTTTTTGCAAAGAAATAACAATAGGAGCTAAAAAGAGCAAAATCAATAAAAATTAGATGTAAAATGGTTAATAATTGAACCTAAAAGATATGAATAATTATATACTAACAAAATACATTGGATTAGGATAGACGATACAAGCATATGAACAAGTGTTAGATACCATATAGAGCTTAAAAAAATTAATTTATGTCTAGTTCAACGCTAAAAATATTTATTTTGGCTAGTACAATAATTTTTTATTTTTGCAAGTATAGTTCTAAAAACATTCACATCGATGTAGTTTGGTATTTTATTAATTATTTTTTATATTAAAATTAGCTTAATTATTACCCATTTGTAAACTAGCAAGTGGGTTTCAAAACTCCACTATGAAGTGCTAATAAAACTAGTATTTTCCTAGATCGGTGTAAAAGATTCATTAATACTAACACAATACTTTTATTTTTAACCTAAAGAAGCGTAGTGCTAAAAAATCCATATATGCCTAGTTTAGTGTTTTCCTCATCATTCTTCCTTTAGTTATGTACTCAAAAGTCCGATTAAATTCAACTTAATTTTAAACAATTTAAATTTTTTCATGAACAAGCAATTTTTTATTAAACACTTTTAATAACAATATTCAAGTCGTTCTTTCCTTTCGTGAAAATTTTAATTTCATTCATTCACGATTCCATTTATGAACTTTTATTGCGCTTGATATAAACCCCATGCCAATTATGAACATAATTAGAAGCTGGCTCTTATACCAATTCTTAGAAAATATTTTTAAAATATTCTCTAAAATTGATTAGCGCAGCGCAACGATCAATTAAAAATTCATAACTCTAAATCTAAAAACATCTAATCTATTACATTCACAGCAACATAAAATATTGAAACATAATAAGTAGGAAATTAATGTATAAATAGAAATGAGAAAAATAAAGAAAAAGCTTAAAAGAAAAGAATTAGGAATATCTCTTGACCACCGAGTGTATAGGCTCCAAAAAATATTTACCTACTTGCCCCTACCCGGTTCCCTACCCATTCTGCCCATCCGGAAAATCTGCTGCCCATGTTCCCTGTGGGTTGTACTCCACTACCCTGAAGCTCCCCTTTGAAGTTACCTATTTACCATTTAAAACAAATTGAATTGGTTGCCACGACGGGGCCACGTCTCATGCATCCAGTATGGCTGGCTGTGGTTGTTTGAGCTAATAATAGCCGTTGATGAGAATGATCTAATGGCTCATAAAAGAGCCATGAGTCAAGTAGAGAGGCCACCACTTTGTGCTTGTTTTGTTTGATCTGGGCCGTTGGTTTTGGTTGTTATAAACAGATGTGATTGCTTAGGCACGAATTACTACTGCTAGGTATATAAGGCCTTTATTTTCATTGAGAAAGCAAAACTTAGCCATTTTCTTCTCTCTGCTCTCCCGTTTTCTCTTCCGAGGCAATTCCTTGGGTTTCCTTGCCCTATGGCGTTTCTCTAGTTGTAGAGTGTTGTGATCCACGAGTGAGATCAAGATCGCCTTGATTCCTGGCCATGTCATATTGTAGCACCTAGCTGGAGTAGGTATAATGTTCTTTCTCTTCTCTTTTTCATTTGAGTTCTCTGATTTCGTTGATTGAAGAGAGGTTTGGAATTAATAAGCTAAGTTATGGAAAGTGCCTCATACCTGTACCAATTTTAATTTTAGTTTGTAATAATATAAGTAGAGCTCTCTAGTGATAGGGGGAACAGTGGATGTAGGCCATTTAGGGCTGAACCACGTAAATCCCGTGTTCGTGTTCATTTTCATTTGATTGTTCATTCTATTGTCTTATGTGAGCTCAATCTCAAATCCAATGCATAAATTTTATCAACATTTTCAAAGATCCGAAAGCTGTAAAAAATTTGGTAAACTTTAACAAGTAAGGTATTAAGATTAAAGTTTGTTAGATCCGGATTTTTAACTATAAAGTTTTCATGTTCGTTTTACAGCAAGAGGTATCAGAGCTTTAGGTTACGAAAAGTGATTGAAAAATGGTTATGAAATTTAAGATTGAGAGTTTTGACGAGAAGAATGACTAGGCTCTTTGGAAGATCAAAATCAGGGTGCTTCTGATGTCCCAAGGTGTGGGATTTGATCTACTGCCACCAGAAGAACAACCTTCTCATCTGATGGAGAAGGATAACGTAGATATGGAGCAACGTGCATATGGTACTCTTATTATGTGTTTAGATAATAATGGTCTTCCTCTTGTTGCCTCTGAAAATGCCACTGCTAAGATCTGGACTAAGCTAGAGAAGATTTATAAATCAGAATTACTATCTAACAGGATTTTATACGTGGAAAATTTTTTTACATTTAGGATGGAAGAAAATAAGCCTTTAGATGATTTTCTAGATCAGTTCAACAGAATTTTACAGGACCTGAAAAATGTTAATGTGACTATAGAGGATGAGATTTATGTGTTATGATTTAAGAACGATCTTGAACCATACCCTAGGTCAAAAGAGTATGAGATGAGAAAGAAATGAATAGAGATAAGAAAATAGAGAGAATTAGAGATGACAGAGACAAATCATGAGATCTTTATCATTCCATGAATCAAAATACAAGTAAAGCTCCTTATTTATACTAAGTTCTAGTGAGCTAGAAATACATTGAATTAGGATACTAAAGCCACCGACTTATTACTCTACAGCCGCTAATCTTGACCTCCCGTGACCAAGCTGCAACCGACTTAACTGCTGAAATCATCTTCACGCCAAAAGCTGAGATTGAACTGCAATTCAAACACTTGTTGCAATTAACCGATTGAAGAATGCTAACTTGAGACTAGCATATTTCACCAATCATACAATACTCCCCTCTCAAGAACATTCTTGCCCCAAGAATGTATGGGGGGAGTATTGGCTTTGAATAAAGTCCAATTCCTTCAAAGTAGAATCTTTTTGGTCCCAATTAATCCATTGGACTAGGACCTCTTTAACCCTCCAATTTTGTTGCTGCACAATCCATGAGTCAATTATAGCAGTGGGAGCTTGAACAAACTGACCACCACGACTTACTTCTAGAGGAACGGTAGAACTTGATTTTACCTAGGCCACATGCTTCTTTAATAGAGATACGTGAAATACAGGATGGGCATATGAATCCGGAGGTAGCTCCAATCTGTAGGCAACCTTCCCTACTTTCTCTAACACTTTGTATGGTCCAAAATAACGAGCACATCACTTGACGTTTTTCCTCACTTCAATCGTAGATTGTTGGTGTGGTTGGAATTTTAAGTAGACCATATCCCCAATCTTAAAAGACTTGTCTGAACGCCTTTTATCAGTAAAAAAACTTCATTCGTGCTTGGGCCAATTGCAAATTATCCTTAAGTTGTTGAACCAATTGACTCCGTTGAAGAAGCAGGTCATTGACCTTGGTTACTAAAGAAGTAACCCCCTGAAGCATCATTAGAGATGGAGGATCGTATCCGTATGGGGCCTTGAAGGGAGAAGTTTGCAAGGGAGCGTGAGCGTGAATATTGTACCAATACTTGGCTAAGGACAACCACGGGCTCCAATTCGTGGGATGATTAAAACACATACTTCGCAAATATTGCTCTATGCACTGATTCACTCTCTCAGTCTGTCAATCCGTCTGAGGGTGATAAGATGAGCTCAAAGCGAGAGATGACCCCAAGAGTAAGAACAATTCTAGCCAAAAACGACTGGTGAATATCTTGTCATGTTCAGAAATAATGGAATTGGGCATCCCATGGAGCTTGTAGATATTGTCTAAGAAAATCTTAGCTAGCTTCTCGGCTGTAAATGGATGGCTTATTGCCACAAAATGTCCAAATGTTGTGATTCAATCCACGACCACCCATATTACCTCCTTCCCATCAGACTTGGGCAACCCCTCGATAAAATCCGTGCTTATGTGTTGCCATGCACCATGCGGTATTAGTAGAGGTTAAAGGAGACCTTGATAAGGCGTATGATTAGTCTTAATCCTCTGACAAATATCACAAACCCGAACATACTCTTCTACGTTCTTCTTCATCCCAGGCCATTGGAAATAAGTCTTAACCCATTAATAAGTTCCCTCTATTCCCGAGTGTCCTCCCCATGCTGAGTCATGAGAAGCAATGATAATCTGCCTTCTTAATTCTATAGCAGGGCCTATATAGACTCTTCTCTTGATTCTGACAATGCCGTGGGCTATCTGAACATCATACTTTGCTGCGGCTGCTGCAGATAAAGAGCTAGTACTGCCGTGATCTACTGGAACATCAGATGTTGCTGCTGCAGGTGAGGGACTTGTAATACTAAAGGCTGTAACACACTCTTGAGCAAGACGATCTCCTTCATACGACTTGTGGACCTCCTTCATCCAAGCTGGAAGGACTACGGACACAGCACTACAAGCACCGGATTCCATTTCCTCCTCTTGCTTGCATGACAGTGCATCAGCTGCGGCATTGTCTTTCCCTTTAATGTATTTAATTGAGTAATCCAACCCGAGCATTTTCATCAACCGCTTGCATTGCACTCGTGTTGTGATCCGTTGTTCTAGTAGATACTTGAGACTATGATGATTCGTCTTGATAATAAAATGATGACCATCTAAATAGTGTCTCCATTTCATGACTGCCATCAAAATTGCAAGATACTCTTTCGCATAAATGGAAAGCTCTTGGTCTTGTGGGCTAAGACCTTGGCTAAGATAGTCCACTGGTCTTCCCTCTTAGGATAAGATAGCACCAACTCCTTTCCCTCTTTCATATGTTGCAAGAACGGAATGTTTACTAAAATTAGACATTGCTAGTATCGGAGTAGAGCACATAGTTGCTTTCAATGCTTCGAAGGCCTCTTGAGCTGAAGGATTCCATAGGAAACCATCCTTCTTGAGAAGTTCTGTTAAAGGTTTGGCTATGACTCCATATCTCGCCACAAATTTCCTGTAGTAGCCGGTCAATCCAAGGAAACCACGCAATTGCTTCAGATTGGTAGGAGTAGGCCAAGCTTGCATAGCCTGGACCTTAGAGGGATCCGTAGAGACTCCATGATACGAAATAATATGACCCAAATACTCCACTTGATGTTGGCTAAAATAGCACTTGGAGAGCTTGGCAAAAAGCTTATGTTGGCTCATAGTACTGAAAACCTGCTGTAGATGACCGAGATGATCTTCAAATGATGAGCTATATATTAATATATCATTGAAAAAGACCAAAACAAACTTCCTTAAGAACTCCTTGAATACTTCGTTCATCAAAGCTTGGTACGTAGCCAGAGCATTTGTTAATCCAAATGGCATCCCCACAAACTCATAAGGGCCATGGTGAGTGCGAAAAGCTGTCTTGTATATGTCTTGCTCCATCACTCGTATCTGATAATAGCCTTGTCTCAAATCAAGCTTAGAGAAGAAGTGTGAATCATGTAATTCATCCAAAAGATCATCAATAATAGGCATAGCAAACTTGTCTTTAACCGTAAGAGAATTGAGCTGCCTATAATCGATGCACTTTCTTAAAGTTCCATCCTTCTTCCTAACCAAAATCACCGGTGAAGTCAAAGGACTATGGCTGTGCCGAATGAAATCAGTCTTTAGGAGCTTATCTACTTGTCTTTCAATTTCACCCTTTTGTGAGTGAGGATACTTGTATGGTCTCAAGTTAACATGAACCGAATTGGATTTCAATGGTATAGCATGATCCAACAATCCCTTGGAAGGAAGTGCGGTTGGATGCTCGAACAGATCCTTATAATCCTAAATCAACTCGTCAATGTGAGGATTCATCTTCTTATAAGGCTCAACAGCTGTAGAAGAGATCGAATACAACTAGCCAACCCATCTGATTGCTCCCTTTTTAACCATACCTTTAATTCGTTTACCAACAATCATCTGTAATTGAGCTTGCTCTTGAGTACCATGTAACTTCACTGTCCTACTGATGCGTCTCAGATTTACGCATCTTTTAATTGTTATTTTAATTATTTTGCACCTGATTAATTATAGTTTTATACTCATTTTGACAATTTTTATGTTTCATAGGTTTGAAGATTAAAGTTCTGAAAATTGTCAAATGTTGGTGCAAATAAGACAAATTCGATGCAGAAACAATTAAATCAAGACAAACGAGATTCGGGACAAGAACATATAAGCCCAACCCGCACCTGCACTATTCATCATCTTCAACCCAGCTGCACCCCTGTTCGCTACAGTACCCGAGGCCACAGGGCCACCACCGACACCACACCAGCCAGCCCAAGCCAGAGCTGAACCCAGCTTCTTCACCGTCACTTACCCTAAACCCCCGACCCATCTCCTCCAACACGCAGCATCGGCCCAACGCACCTCAGACCCACGAGCGTCCAGCCCACGCCATCACAGCCCATAGGGTTCTTCTATTTAAGTCTCTGTTTTGTTTCGAGGAGTTGGGGGATTGACCACGACCGCCTCTGCGTTTTTTTTTTCTCTCAACTCTCTCTCTTTCTCAGATATTCTTTTTTTTATTTTTTCGTTAAATTGGAACAAGAGCAAAATTAGCGTGAAGACCGACATGCGTTCGTTCATCTCCTTCTTTACCGGATCATCCTTGATGGAGAGCTAACTTGTTCTCTGGGGTTAGATAAAATCTTAGCCTTTACTTTTGTTTACTTTTAATTTGGGTTAGTTTGATTGTTTACATGAATTGCTTGGTTGAGATAAATACTTCGAAGTATTATATTTTTATTGTTTATTCAATTGATATGATTATTGAGTTTGTAATCTTTAATTGTTGATATTGATATTTATAAATTAATTCTTTGTGCTTATAGCCTTAGGATTAATTAATCAAGTAATAGTATTAACCAAACTTTTAATTAAAGCCTATCTTCCCTATACGTCAGTTAGATAGGATCAATAGGTAATAATTAACAATACGTTAGGTAGAGCCTATTTTTCTTATGCTTTAGTTAGATAGGGTCAATACGCAATGCTAACAGCATTATCTTAGTAGGTTGAAGCTTGTACCCTAAACCACTACCCGTGTGACAATCAATAATCCCAATTTAAGAGTTAACACAAAAATAATTGGCTAATGATGGATTCGAAACCCTAGGCTCCAATTTAATACACTTTTTTTGATTAGAAGTAGATTACTTTAGTTGAATTGTTGTTTCCTTGGGTTAATTAATACAAAACCTCTCAATTTTATTCAAATCAATTTAAGTCATAGAATAAATTCACGCACTTTTAATCACCATGGTTCGACACCCTCTCGCCCTACACTTCAATTTAGGTGTGTTTAATAGATAGGGTTATATATTAAATTTTGATAGACGTAGAAAAACACATCAAGATTTTGGCGCCGTTGCCGGGGACTAGGCAACGTTCGTGATTTTATTTTGTGATTTTCTTTGATTTTTAATTGTCTTAAATTGCTTTCAATTGTTATTGTCCCTTTCTTTAAAAAAAAATTTTTTAAAAAGAATTTTCTTTACTTTTCCTTTTTTTTAAAAAAAGTTTATTTATTTATTTATTTTTAAAGCATTATCGATCTTGCGATTTTCGTGCATAGGTTGACTTTAGGATAGTTTATTATTTGTTTTCTTTTGTTGTTCTCTTTAAGTGTTTGTTTTGTTTGTTTTGCAAGTTTTAGTTTTTAGTTTCATTTGCTTCGTGTGATTGTTTATTTATGCAAAGTCACCGCTCTGTCTCTTGACCTTACTAGATTCGACCCTGAAATTGAAAGAACTTTAAGAGACCTTAGAGCCCAACACTGAGCACAAACCGCAATGGCTGACGAACAACAACCACGTGCACTTATGGACTACTTTACTCCCACCACATATGCTTCACCCTCATGCATTAGGTTGCCACCTGTAGCTCATCAGTTCGAGCTTAAGCCACATACCATACCAATGCTTCCTTCATTCCATGGCTTAGGTAGTGGGAACCCGTACCCACACTTGGACAGTTTCATGGAGGTTTGCTCAACCTTCAGGATTCCTAACGTTAGTGATGACGCCATCTTACTTCGCCTCTTTCCTTTCTTTTTAAAGGAAAAAGGCTAAGTACTGGTTAGGCACCTTACCTAGTGGGACGATTAGTATTTGGACTCAAATGCAACAAGAATTTCTTACGAAATTCTGTCCCATTAGTAAGACTAACACAGCTAGGAGAGCCATTAACACCTTCGCCCAACTCCCTACTGAGGAGTTTCACGAGAGTTGGGATAGGTTTAGGGAACTCTTACCATCTTGTCCACATCATGTTATCCCTAAATGGCAACTAGTCCAGAACTTTTATTATGGGTTAAACGAGAAGGGTCAACAAACTGTTGATGCCACGTGTTGTGGTTAGTTCCTTAGAAAGAATGAGGATGAGGTGTGGGAATTGTTCGAACTTTTGAATGAGAATTCACAATAATCTGCCGCACATGCACGTTTTAATGCTACTAGGTTGAATAGAGGTGTAAATGAGATTGCTCACACCTCACTCTTAGATAAGAAAGTAGACTCTCTTGCCTCTTCTGTAGTGCAGTTAACTTCCCTATTTAAGATGACACTGGCCCCCTCTACTGTACCTAATGTGTCTCATATTTCAAATGTGCATAGTGCTTACTCTGTCTAATGTGTCTCATATTTCAAATGTGCATAGTGCTTACTCTTCGTGCTCTAGTGTCTCTCATTCTACACATGACTGCCCCTCTGCTTCACCTTATGTGGAGTGGTCAGAGGAACAAGTCAATGCAGCCCAAGGATTCTCTTGAAACGACCCATACTCTAATACGTACAATCCGGGCTGGAGAAACTATCCTAACTTCTCCTGGAGGCAAGGAGGAGAAGGACAATTTGTGCCACAACAATCTCAACCATGACCTCACTCACCTGGTATGACACGACCCATCGGTTTTCAACAACAAGGGTATGCTTCCAACTACTCTCAACCTCCTAATTTGAGCTTTTATTCGAATTTTGAAGAGAAGGTTTTGAGTGCGCCCATACACAATCGATTGCAAAGCTAGAAACCCAAATAGGGCAACTAATTAACACTCTGAGTAGGAAAGATGAGGGAAGACTCCCTAGCCAGGCTATAGAGAACTCAAGGAACTATGTAAGGCAAGACAACTATCCTCCCCATCAAGAACAAGCAAAGTCCATTACAGTGTTAAGAAGTGGGACGGAGGTTGACGATGGAGTGAAGTACCCATAAGTGATGAGGGAGAAGGGAAGAGCAAGGAAGGGGAGAAGGCAACGGATGAGGTCACGCACCCTTCTCCCATTCTTAGGACCTCTGATCTTCCTTCCTCATATGTACCGAGAGTGCCCTTCCCCCAAGCTTTAGTTGCACTACATCCAAATGGGAAGGACAAGAAGTGGGAAGATATTTTGGAGACATTTAGGCAAGTAAAGATTAACATTCCCCTTCTTGAGGTGATTAAATAGATCCCGACCTATGCGAAGTTCATTAAGGATCTACTGAACCAAAAGAGGCAATCTAGAGCACACCTGCCTAAAAAAGTGTTTTTAGCCGAGCAAGTGAGCTCTATTTTGAAGTGTGACGCTCCGATTAAGGACAAAGACCCCGGTGTCCCCACCTTCTCTTGTTCATTAGGAGACCACCCGATCGATAAAGCCTTACTGGACTTAGGAGCGAGTGTCAACATTATTCCTTACTCGGTTTATGAGAAGTTAGGCCTAGGAGAGTTGCAACCCACCACGGATCAACTAGGATCCCCCGTGGTGAGCTTACTAATGTACTGGTGAAGGTAGACAAAGCCATGTTCCTAGCTGATTTCCTTTTGCATGACATGGAACCTTCTAGTCATCCGAAAAACCATATCCCTGTCATTCTAGGTCGGCCTTTCTTAGCGCCAATGCCACGATTAATTGTAGATCTGGGGTAATGGATGATAACTTTGGCAACATGACTATCAGGTTTAATATTTTTAAGGCTTCAACGTCACCCACTAGTGAGGATGAGTCAGAGTGTTTTTGTGTGGATATTGCTGATGATTTGGTGGACCAAACACTCTCCTCTACCCTAGTTAGCGACCCCCATGATGAGAATGCAAAACCTTCTAAAGAGATGCAACGAAGGTTGAACCCGGACATGAAAGAAGTCTTGGGTTGGGAGAAGAATCACGATATTATGGTTCAGGAGAAAATTGTATTATGCCATAGGTTGTCTAAGGAGGGTATTGAGGTTGATAGATCTACGATAGATATGAATGTGAACTCACTCCATCCCTCAAATGTGAAGCAAGTTAGAGACTTTCTAAGTCATGCGAGTTTCTATAAGGGATTCCTTAAGGACCGTGGAAAGTGACTAGACCATTGACTAGTATGCTATCTACAGACATATAAGGTAAGCTCAATGAGTCTTGGTTAGACGCTTTTCATAAGCTTCAATCTACACTTGTTGTTTCCCCCATTAGGCATCCACCCCACTACTCTCTCCCTCCTGAAATCACGTGTGACACTTCTGATTGTGCTGTAGATGTTGTCTTAGGTGAGCTCGGTGAAGTTGTTTCTTTGGTTGATGCCATTACTTGATCTTCGCTAGACCCATTGTCCCCGGCTGAAGGCGTAAAACTTAGCGCTCCTAGGAGGCAGCTTAGGTTTTGTTAATTCTTGTTTTAGTTTAGTTTTTGAACTAATTAGTTTCTTGGAGACTTGTTTTATCTCTTTTCAGGTTCTTGTTCCATGTTGAAGAAGTCATATTTACATGTTCACGCCATCTCATCAGGTTGTATTGCTCCATCTCACCTATCTCTTGCGCTCTAATGATTGATGTTGTTGCATTGAGGACAATGCATGATTTAGGTGTGGGGGTGAGGCTCATTTGCATATGCTCATTTTTTGTCAAATTTTTAAATTTTTGAACATCTTTTTGTGCATTTTGAGGGTGCATTATAACCGTTTAGCCAAGTTTTCCTTGATCGACGCGTATGTTATGATGACAGTGGGATTAGTTGTTTATTTCGTTCTCTTAATTCCATGAAATTAAATGATTCTACTTCATACTTGTTAATGGGTGTTGTTGATTATTGTTGATATTAATGGGTTCTACTCATGCCGCTCACATATTCACTGAGCACAGAACTTTCATGTTGCGGAAAATCTGAAGAATTTGAGTAAACAACCTTATATATCTTGAGTTTTGCAAGCCTGCCCTATTGGCTTATCCTAATCCTTGCCCTTGATGTTATGTAACGTACTGGTTGGTCAATGTCAATTGTAATGATGAAGTACGTGCTATAAACAAAAGTCCAAAAATGGACAGAAAAGAAAGAGGAAACAAAAAGAAAAAGGGGTTTCTCCAAAAAAAAAAAAGGCAAAGTGAAAACTGGTGTACATTCATGACAAAGATGTTCTTTTGTGCTATACTGAGGTTAGAATGTTGTAAAGTGGTCACTCATATGCCACTTAAAATTTCTCTATGTATAGGCATGTGTTTAGGTGATTCAATAGTGCGGGTGCACAAAACCTTTATATATTTGGTTGGAAGTGAGAATTTGAGGAGATTCTCTGGCATGAAATCCTATTCACTTTCACTTGTGCGTTGCTTGAGTAATTCCTATTAGTTGATACAAGGTTAATAAAATTTTATGACGAGTTTTGAAGTTTAATCATCTGAATTCATGGAATTGGAGAATGCTCTAAATGATTTAATCTTGCCTTGAATTGTAATATAGGTGTTAATCTCAAAAAACTAGGTGAAGGTTGGGATGGTTGGGGTAGTTGGTCATTGTAGTTTTTATGTTAAATCATATGCTTTGCTCGAGGACTACCAAATGTTAGGTGTGGGAGTGTTGATGCGTCTCAGATTTACGCATCTTTTAATTGTTATTTTAATTATTTTGCACCTGATTAATTATAGTTTTATACTCATTTTGACAATTTTTATGTTTTATAGGTTCGAATTAATTATAGTTTTATACTCATTTTGACAATTTTTATGTTTTATAGGTTCGAAGATTAAAGTTCTAAAAATTGTCAAATGTTGGTGCAAATAAGACAAATTTGATGCGGAAACAATTAAATCAAGACAAACGAGATTCGGGACAAGAACGTATAACCCCAACCCGCACCTGCACTATTCATCATCTTCAACCCAGATGCACCCCTGTTCGCTACAGTACCCGAGGCCACAAGGCCACCACCGACACCACACCAGCCGGCCCAACACCAGCCCAAGCCAGAGCTGAACCCAGCTTCTTCACCGTCACTTATCCTCAACCCCCGGCCCATCTCCTCCAACACGCAGCTCCGGCCCAACGCACCTTAGGCCCACCAGCATCCAGCCCACGCCATCACAGCCCGTAGGGTTCTTCTATTTAAGTCTCTGTTTTGTTTTGGGGAGTTAGGGGATTGACCACGATCGCCTCTGCGTTTTTTTTTCTCTCAACTCTCTCTCTTTCTCAAATATTCTTTTTTATTATTTCGTTAAATTGGAACAAGAGCGAAATTAGCATGAAGACCGACATGAGTTCATTCATCTCCTCCTTTACCGGATCATCCTTGATGGAGAGCTAACTTGCTCTCTGGGGTTAGATGAAATCTTAGCCTTTACTTTTGTTTACTTTTAATTTGGGTTAATTTAATGGTTTACATGAATTGCTTGGTTGAGATAAATACTTTGAAGTATTATATTTTTATTGTTTATTCAATTGATATGATTATTGAGTTTGTAACCTTTAATTGTTGATATTGATATTTATAAATTAATTCTTTGTTCTTGTAGCCTTAGGATTAATTAATCAAGCAATAGTATTAGCCGAATTGTTAATTTAAGCCTATCTTCCCTATGCTTGAGTTAGATAGGGTCACTACATAATAATTAACAATACGTTAGGTGGAGCCTATTTTCCTTATGCTTTAGTTAGATAGGGTCAATACGCAATACTAACAGCATTATCTTAGTAGGTTGAAGCTTGTAGCCTAAACCACTACCCGTGTGACAATCAATAATTCCAATTTAAGAGTTAACGCAAAAATAATTGGCTAATGATGGATTCGAAACCCTAGGCTCCAATTTAATACACTTTTTCGATTAGAAGTAGATTATTTTGGTTTAATTGTTGTTTTCTTAGGTTAATTAATACAAAAACCTCTCAATTTTATTCAAATCAATTTAAGTCATAGAATAAATTGACGCACTCTTAGTCCTTATAGTTCGATACCCTCTCGCCCTACACTTCAATTTAGGTGTGTTTAATAGATAGGGTTATATATTAAATTTTGATAGACGTAGAAAAACACATCACCTACCATTCATCTCAAACGAAACCATGAGCTATGAAAAATTAAATATCAAGGGACTCACGGTCTTCATTCAATCCACTTTGAGGACCATGTCGCATCCACCAAGCTTTAAGATTCTAAAGTCATACACAAACTGGACTCCTTGCATCATCCAGCTAAACCCCTTGCACTTGGTTTGGTGAGCATTGAGCTTCCATTAGCCACAGTAATAGCCAGAGGATTAGTTTTAATGACTTCATGTCCCACTCGCTTGACTATCTTTGGATCAAGGAAGCTATGTGTGCTACCACTATCAACTAATACTAGTAGAGATCATTTGCCTTCTTCACCCTTAATTCTTATGGTACTGTGGGATCCACTTCCTGCTAAAGCTTTGACAAATATTTCCACTTCTTCCACTAACTCTTGTTCTCGATCACTGCTATCAGATTATGTTTCCCCTTCATCGGGTACCTCGTCAGTTTGAGCTCCAAAAGCAGACATCAAGAGCTTGGGGTTGCACTTATGCCCGAAGAAGTACCTCTGATTACACTTGAAACACAACCTCTGAGCCCTCGTTTTCTCCTAACTTAAGGATTTAGGATCCCCTTTACTTCCACCGGATGATGCAGAACTGGTTTGTACACTTCGGCCCCTAGGCGCATCATTGCTAGCAAGCACCGTGGCTTCATATAACTTTACCTTAGAAAAAGCTCTAGATAAGGAGAAGGGCCCAATAGCCTTAACTAAGTTCTTGATTTTAGGCTTAAGACGACTAATGAAACTTTGAATATAAAAAATCTTCACTAACACTAGGATGAGCCGCCATCATTCGAACCCTTAAATTCTCAAAACATGTCATATACTCCCTCACAATATTTGTTTGCATCACTTTACTGAAATGATCCACCACATCCTTGGAATCCTCATTGCCATATCTATCACAGAATTCCTCAACAAACTTGTTCCAGGTAATATCTAGATGGCTACGAATCAAGCTATAAAACCAAATCTCATGGTCTCCGTGCAAGTGAACAGCCTCATATTCAACCTTCTCAGCCTCCTTTATTTGATAGAAACAGAAGTACCTTTTGCACCTTCTAATCCAAGACTGTGGCTGAGATCCATCAAATGCATCAATCTCCACCTTTGGTTGTCTAAATCCACTGTTCTTCACCATCGTTCCACCCTCATTTTCCTCCTGTTTAGCTGGAAGGTTCCTTGGAATTTCATTCCTATTAAGCTGACTTGCAGGTAATAGAACATCAGCTCTAGAAGAAGTGTTCGCTCATTAATCAATTCCTGCTATTGTTGAGGCATAATTCCCATCTGCAAGCTCGTATCCTCCAAGGCTTGAGTTACTCTGTCCATTCTATGTCCCAAACCTTGGCCACTGTGTGTGGCATTGTCCTCTTGAACCGGTTGTGCTCCGGCAGCCATGCTAGCATATGTATTAGATGTGGTTCCAACATTATTCCCCGTGTTGGCTGCTGCTGCTGCGGTTGCGGCTGCTACTGCAGCTATAGCATGAGTTGTAACTCCTCCTACAATAATCTCAATTAACTTGATCAAGCTTGATGTAACAATTAGTCTAGGCTCATTCAACTCTGTGCTAAAACCTGCATTGCTGATCACAATTTCAACTAGATCGTTAGTTCTCTCTATATGAATCAATGATCAATTAATAGAACTCGATCATATGCAATCTGATCTGAATCCTTTTTTCATAAGGTGAATTCAACACAATTGCAGTCTGCTACAGTTGATCAGTAAAACTGAATGTAAATTTAGCTATTTTGAGTGCAACTTCACAAAAAATAGTTTATTCAAGCCAATTCTTGTTATGTTGGACTCGATTCAGATCAAATGTAATTCGAACAGTATCTTAATACCAATTGAAGCTTGATTTGGAAGCAAATCAAGGCTCTGATATCAATTGTTATGATTCAAGAACTATCTTGAATCATAACCTAGGTCAAAAGAGTATGAGATGAGAAAGAAGTGAATGGAGATGAGAAAATAGAGAGAATTAGAGATGAGAGAGAGAAATCATAAGATCTTTATCATTCCATGAATCAAAATACAAGTAAAGCTCCTTATTTATACCAAGTTATAATGAGCTAGAAATACATTGAATTAGGACACTAAAGCCACTGACTTATTGCTCTACAGCCGCCAATCTTGACCTGCCTTGACCAAGCTGCAATCGACTTAACTGCTGGAATTGTCTTCACGCCAAAAGCTGAGATTGAACTGCAATTCAAACACTTGCTACAATTAACCGGTTAAAGAATGCTAACTTGAGACTAAGATATTTCACCAATCATAACATCAAGCTATTATACTACTGTGTGCCTAGCCTAAGTACCTTAGAGCCTTTAAAGATACTCTTAGGTATGGGAGGTAAAAGATTTGCTTGAGTGAAGTAATATAGGCCCTTAGAACTAAGATTTTATTCTCTCTCTAATTTCTCTGTTTCTACCCCCCTACACTTTCTATGCGCTATACCCTCCCTATTTGTCGCAGGGTGTCACATGTAGATATTTCTCCTCCTATCGTGTTTGCTTTTCCCTTTTGCCCTCGTTGCTATGCTCCCTTACTCCCATGCTTACATGTTTCTATGGTTACTTACTTACATGCTTATTTGTCTATATGCTTGCATGCTTACTTGCTATATGCTCACACGCTTTACATGCCTTACATGCTTTTTGTGATCTCTACACTTTACATGTTCTTCATGATCTGCATACATGCTTTAAAAGCTCTACTTACCATACTTACGTGCCCTTCTTAACTAGAAACTATCAGGTTGGGGATCCTTGGAACAGCCTCTCATTAGGGCCCTTGATCTTGCGTACACGGGAGCCCTTGAGGCACTGGGGACTATTGTTGTTGTTGTAGAACTAAGATCTTTGAACTGAAAAGAGAGGGAAAACAATTGCACTCTAGCAGTAGCAGTGAGGGATTATTAATGAGAGGAAGAACTAATAATAGCGACAATAACAATAACAAGAGGAGATCTAAGAGTAGACATCGTTCTTAGTCTAGGGGTAGAATGGATCTTTCTAAAGTTAAATGTTACGAATGCAATATGTTAGGTCATATGAAAAGAAACTATCCAGATAAGAATATAACATTAGAATCAGCAGATAATGTGGTTTCTTTTGAGCCAGATCATGCTAAAGTGTTACATGTTTCATGTGATTTATCTGATATGAAGGTCGTGTGTGAGAAATCTAATCATGCTGATGCCTTGTCTGTCAAATCTGATGAATTACAAAATGAATGGTGTTAGACTCTGGATATAGTTTTCATATGACTTCTAGTAGAGCAAACTTTATTGATTACAAACCAGTGAACGGGTGAAGGGTGCTGTTTGGAGACAACATGGGCTATAACATAATTGGAATAGGGTCTGTTAAAATTCGTTTAACTAATGGTACTGCGTATATCCTAAAAAATGTTAGACATATTCCTAACCTACGTAGAAACCTTATCTCCTTAGGTCAGTTGGACCTTAGAGGAATGTCTTTTAGGGTTATGAATTCAAAAATTAAAATCATGAAAGGATCCTTAGTTGTCTTAAAAGGGGAACTTAAGAACGGTCTCTATGTGTTGAAGGTTCGGACAGTTTCAGGTGAGTTACATGCTATAGTTAAAGCAGATCCTACTGATCCGTGGCATAGACGTTTAGGTCATGTATCTGAACGTGGTTTGTGTGAGCTTTCAAAGTGTGGTATGCTGTGTGGTGATTCGATTTCTAATCTTGAATTCTGTTAATCCTGCATTATTGGCAAACACCATAGGCTGGCATTTAAAGTAGGAAAACACACAACAAATGGGCCACTTGATTATATACATTTTGATTTGTGAGGACCAGCTAGGGTCACCGCATTAAGGGGAGCATCATATTTCTTGTCCATTATCGATGATTATTTGGTGGACAAATCAGATTGAGAACTTAACTGGTAGAAAAATCAAGATACTTAGGACAAATAATGGATTAAAATATATTAATTATAAATTTGTTGAATTATGGGCTAAAACCGGTATCAAATGTCATAACACTGTTAGGGGGATGCCACAACAAGATAGGGTAGTAGAACGAATGAATAGCACCTTGTTAGCTCGAGTACAGTGTATTCTGTTTGCGTCTGGTTTAGGCAAATAGTTTTGGGGGGAGGCTGTAAAGACAGCATGTTATCTAGCTAATAGGAGACCCTCAATTGGAATAGATTTTAAGACACTGGAAGAGATGTAGTTAGGAAAAACTGCTGACTACTTGAACTTAAGAGTGCTAGGTTGTGCTACGTATGCCCATCAATCTGAGGGTAAGCTAGAACCTAGAGCTGTAAAGGGAGTCTTCTTAGGTTACCCTGACGGTGTTAATGGTTATAGAATAGGAGTAAAGGATGGTAATAGGACTAGGATTCTTATAAGTAAAGATGTCACTTTTAACGAGATAGACATGCCTTCCTTAATTGAGAACAATAATTAGATTCCTAAGAACATAACGTTTGAACCAGATAAGTATGAATTTGAAATAAATCCACCAGAACCTAACTATCAAACTAGGCCTAATACTGAACTTGAATTTGAACCAAAACTAGATAATAGTTTAGAAACAGAACAGATAGAACAAATTTAGGATGCAGAAAGTGCTGATAGGAGCACTGAAAATAAGATCATATCTGAAAATGAGCTAGATAATTATCAACGAGCAAGAGATAGGGTAAGGAGGGATATAAGACCTCTAAACATACTAGGATATGCTGATTGTATAGCAGATGCCTTAAACACTACCCTAAAGTATGTAGAATCAAAACACATAATCTACAAATAGGCCATAAATAGCCAGCATCAAACAGAATGGTTGAATGCAATGAAGGCTGAAATGGAATCCTTAAAGAAGAATGAAACTTGGACACTAGTGCCTGAACCTGTAGGCAATAAATTACTTGAGTCCAAGTGGGTCTTCAAGGTTAAGGAGCCTGGCATACCATTAGAGAAACTTAGGTTCAAGGCGAGACTTGTAGCTGAGGGTTTTACGCAGAGAGACGGCATATATTATAATGAGATTTTCTCACCTGTTGTTAAGCACACAACCATTAGAGTATTGATCGCCTTGACTGCAAAATTTGACCTGAATTTAGAGCAAATGGATGTCATAACTGCATTCTTACATGGGGAGTTAGAATAGGAAATCTACATGGTCCAACCTGAGAGCTTCATAGAACCTAGAAAAGAGGATCTGGAATGTGCATTGAAAAAGTCCCTCTATTGACTGAAGCAGTCCCCCAGGCAATGGTATAGGCGATATGATCAGTTTATGACAAAAAATAGGCTTTACTAGGTCGATTCATGATGTGTGCTTCTATGCTAAAAATGTGGAAACAATCTCTGTGATTTACTTGTTTATCTATGTTGATGATATGCTGATAGTTCGAAAATGCATGCCTGAAATACATAAGCTGAAAACTTTGCTGAAACAAAATTTTGAAATGAAAGATTTGGGCCAGGTAAAGAAAATTTTGGGTATGGAGATAAGCAGGAATCGTGAGCTGCAAACGATTCACTTATCTCAAATTGGCTACTTGGAAAAGGTCATAAAACGTTTGAACATGACCTAAGCAAAACCAGTCAAAGTTCCCATTACGCCATACCACAAGTTTTTAGCAGAACAGAGACCTAAGAATGAGCATGATTCGGCTGATATGAGTAGTATACCATATGCAAACGCTATAGGGTCAATTATGTATGGGATGACGTGTACTAGGCCGGACTTAGCATATCCTATTAGTGTCCTTTCTAGATTCATGGGTAATCTTGGAAAAGAACATTGGAATGGGGTGAAATGGCTATTAAGGTATATTAAGGGAATTGTCAGCCTAGGACTTATGTTTGGTAGAATAGAAACTGACTTGAAACTCCTAGGATACACCGATAGTGACTTCGGTGGAGACCTAGACAAACGTAAGTCCACTAGCTCTTATACTTTTACTTTGAATGGTGGAGCTGTCAGCCGGAGATCTAAGAGTCAGTCAGTGATAGCGTTGTCAACTACTGAGGCTGAGTTCTTGGCGCTGACAGATGCCATCAAAGAATGTATTTGGCTGAGTGGATTTCTAGCTGAACTTAAACTTGGGCTAAGGGTACCAGCCATTTACACTGATAGTCAGTCAGCATTAACACTGAGCAAAAACCCTATATTTCACGATAGGACCAAACATTTGACTGTTAGGAGGAATTTCGTGAAAGAACAGTTGGAGTTTGAAACGATAGATCTGCTAACAAAAGAAAATCCAGCCGATATGGGAACTAAAGCCATGCCACTAATTAAGTTGATAAAGTGTATCAACTTAGTTTAGTCGTTTTGGGATCCCGATGGAGGCGAGGATCAAAATGGGTTTTGTCCCCCTATAACTAGAGAGAGTCAAGTAGTTAGCCTATATAGTAACCAGGTTGAGAATTGTTGACATATGGTTCCTATATAGTCTAAATTATGTCTAGAAAACAAGGCTAGAATAACCTAAGCTATTAGGTACTAAGCTTGGAAATTAAAATGTGTCGTTTTCGAAAATAAAATAAGTAAAACACAGCGTTTTAATTTTGGTAAAAATATAAGA
Organism: Simmondsia chinensis; assembly: GCA_018398585.1. Classification (NCBI taxonomy): domain Eukaryota; kingdom Viridiplantae; phylum Streptophyta; class Magnoliopsida; order Caryophyllales; family Simmondsiaceae; genus Simmondsia; species Simmondsia chinensis. The sequence continues at coordinate 22,610,808 of JAGTTD010000001.1, forward strand.
TATTTACAATGGCATTTTGGTAAATAACTTGTAAGTTTAAATTGGGTTTAATCTATATTTACCTACTTGCCCCTGTGTTCCCTGTGGGAGCCAGTTGTACTCCACTACACTGAAGCTTCCCTTAGAAGCTACCTATTTACTGTTTAAAATAAATTGAATCAGTGGCCACGATGGGGCCATGTGTCACGCTTCTGGTATGGCTTACTGTGTTTGTTTGGGCTAATAACCGTCGTTGATGAGAATGATCTAATGGCTCATAAAAGAGCCACGCGTCAACCAGAGAGGTCACCACTTTATGCTTGTTTTGTTTGATCCGGATCATTGGTGTTGTCTGTTATGAATAGCTGCGATTGCTTAGGCACAGATTACTACTGCCAGGTATATAAGGCCTTTATTTTCACCGAGAAAGCAAAACTTAGCCATTTTCTTCTCTCTGCTCTCCCATTTTCTCTTCCTAGGCAATTCCTAGGGTTTCCTTGCCCAATGGCATTTCTCCAGTTGTAGAGGCTATGATCCTTGAGTGAGATCAAGATCGCCTTGATTCCTGGCCATGTCGCATTGTAGCACCTAGCTGGAGTAGGTATAACGTTCTTTCTCTTCTCTCTTTCATTTGAGTTCTCTGATTTTGTTGATTGAAGAGGGGTTTGTAATTAATAGGCTAGGTTATGATGGAAAGCACCTCGTACATGTACCAATTTTGATTTTGGTTTGTAATAATATAAGTAGAGCTCCCTAGTGATAGGGGGACCCGTGGATGTAGGCCATTTAGAGCTGAACCATGTAAATCCTGTGTTCGTGTTCAGTTTCATTTGTTTGTTCATTCTATCGTCTTATGTGAACTCAATCTCAAATCTAATGCAGAAATTTTATCAACGTTTTCAATGATCCTAAAACTATAAAAGATTTGGTCAACTTTAACAAGTATTACTTTAACGAGTAAGGTTTTAAGATTAAAGTTTGGCAGATTCATTTTCCAACTATAAAGTTTTCAGATCCACTTTATAGCAAGTGGTATCAGAGCATTAGGTTACGAAAAGTGTTTGAAAAATCGCTGCAAAATTTGAAATTGAGTGTTTTGACGAGAAGAATGACTATGCTTTTTGGAAGATCAAACCAAGGCGCTTCTGATG